>JAOEHX010034875.1:24616-46891 GCA_025448015.1 Bolborhynchus lineola | reverse complement strand
TTTTCTTTTGGCTTTAGTAACCTGGTAGATTTGATTTCTTTCAAATGCAGCTGCTGAGAAATGTAATTGAGTAGAAGTGTTGTACTCAAGTAATTCATAAACTAGGTACTCCATTTAAATGGGTGTTAACAGTATAATTAGTTGCATCAATAAGAGATATCAAGATTCTCTAAAAAATGCAATGAAAATATCTCAGAAGAAAACAGAATATTTTACTCCCCTCACTTGTCTGTTGAACACTTTCATGAGCATTGACTAATTTAGTCTACAGCATTTCCTTTACCCCTGAAAAAAGCAAAGTAAGAAATAATCAGGAGAAGACAAATTTAGTTTGTTATCCATTTGACATCTGAAAAAGTCAGGCACTTTGTGTCCCTGAAGTAATTTTTCTATCTGTCAGATACTTGCTGTCATGTGATGCTTACTTATCTGTGAATGAAAAACTTCTTACAGCAACTGTGTTTCGGAGGATGAATCTTTAAGCTACAGTGCACATTGCTCAGTATGTGTCAGAGCTGAAGCAAGTCCAATTGTAACACCCCATGGTACTTCTTATCTATATTTGCTAAACATTTTTAAGGAGATTGCTAAAAAATTGCTTTGGGGAGATAGGTTTCATATGTTTTTCTAGACATAAAATATAAACGAGGGCACAACATACACATACTACGCCACTTGTCCACTCACTCTCCTGTTTTCCTGCCTCTTTTCATTGCTATCAGAACCTGAGACTTGATGCAGCAAATTCCACTTTACAATTACTGGCAGTTTCTCAAAGAAATCAACACTTGGAAACATTCATTTTCTACCTCTTTCCCATTTACAAACAGATTAAATTTTTTAAAGCAAAGTAGAAGTAATTATTTCTTTTTTTTTTTTTTTATTTTTATTTTTTCAAGGAAGCAGCATAAAATTGCTTTTGGTAAAATTATTTTTCTACAACAATGAAATTACTCTTATATAAATATTGCCCACAGGAAGGACCAGCAGTAGAGGATATGAACCATTCCTTTGAGATGTGTCTTCATGGGAAAGGTGGTATATAGAAATGATCTAGAAATTTGCACTAGGAAGAATTTATTGGGAATCAGATGTGGCATGAAGCATCTTAAAAATCCATAAATGACCACCTTCTTCAGCACACCTTTTTGTGAGTTGATGGATTTGGGTTTTGTTTTTGTTGATGATTTTCGACGTGGGGTTTTGTGGTGTTTTGTCTGGGGTTTGTTTAATTTTAATAAGCACATTGCTTTAGTGAAATTAGCTTTCAAATATTAAAGTTCACATAGATATAGCTGGAGGGAATATAAATCTATTTGTGCTCCTGTGCTCCTATTAGACCCTTATCCCCAAATCATATTTCTATTAGAATCAGAAAACTAAACTACCTGCCCACAAAAAAGACTGTGTTTGACAGTAATTTAACAGTAACTAACATTACACAGAACATATAATTATTTAGGGATAGACCAGGAGGATATTTTGAGAGAAGGGAAGAAAACTTGAAATATTTCATTTATAAGACTAATCTGGAAAGGCATAATAGAAAAAGTGGGTGTTGCAGTAAAGTTTATTCAGATGGAAATGACATTTCTTGTAGTTCAAAACCAGAGGTAATGACTCCTCTACTCAGACTACCAAGAAACAAAATAAAGGGGCTACTTTTTTTAGTCACTGGAGAAGTAGAGGAGCACTGTACTATGCCTTAATTCAAAAACAATCGTAAAAACCTGTTCTTTAAAGAGCAAAGAAGCTAATTCTGCAGTACTGCTCTGATCCCTCTGTCAAATTGTCCCTGTATCATATAATTCAGAGTCTGCATTAGCAAACAGGGGAATGTAGTGTCCTGTCTCTTGCCTCACATCCCTTACTGGAGATGCCTTACAGGTCCTCTGGCAGGTAACTATTGCTTGGGTATGCTGCGTGCACTTGTGCGGACAATTGTTGGAAGACAGCTATCTGACAACCATCACTGTGAACAGTGCAGCACTGCAGGTCTGCAAAGGAATTGCAAATCCAACCTTTTTCTTAGCTGCTTACAACCTCAGCCTGTGTGGCCATACCTCCTTCCAGAATACTTGTTCTAGGGAAGGATGCTGTATCATTCCACCATTCAGTATTCTCAGGCTCTCAATAGGAAGAAGATGCTTTGCAGGAAGCTCTGTGCTCTACTGACAAGGGACTACAACCAGCTCTTAGGTGTTCAGAGTGCAGAGGGTAAGTTTTTGTGTATTTACTGCCCTGCACATTGGGACTCCAACAACGTGAAAACTTTTTGCATTCATGAAAAAAACCTTATCTTCTTACACATGATTGTAAGTCGTGAATATTACAGAAATAAATGAAGAATGCAAACCCCTTCTATGATTTAATCTTCCCCAGTTCCATATTTACTCATGAAAAGCACAACTGCTGATAAACCATTAAGTTAGAGACTCAAATTAACAAGGCACTCTCTGTAGCAGACTGGTTGTGGCAGAAATAAATGTTGCTTTACAGCCAATTTCAGGCATGCCATGAGAGCACATCAGGGTTGCTTCAGAGTGTTGAGATGAGACTTTTCCTTATAAGCTGCCTGGCTGGTAATTGAGACTCAGTGTGGAATTGTGTTCTTGTGATTGAGAGATTGTGTAGGTGGGCTGTCCTTTAAGGAGGCTCTGGGCATGGTTTTATCAAAACTCTGGCAAATCCCGAAAGGTTCACTCAGGGAGTCTCTTCCTTTTTTTTGTTGTCAAGTTTACTCCTTCTGTCACTCACAGATCTGTTGCCAGATTAAATTTAGCATATTTCCAGCTGTTAGCCTGCAGATTTACCCTGTATTATTCAAAATACAGAGTATTTCAGATGTTTTGTTTCAAATATTTTAATATAATTCTGTAAGAATTTACCAAAAAAACCTCAAATAATAATAAGCTATATGAACAAGACCTATAAAGAAAAAAATCCAGGTAATTAGCAACCTCCAAATCACCACCATTCACAAGATAAATGCAACACAAGCAAGTCTTTCAACTACAGCATACATCCAAAGACCCTCACTCTAGTGAAATACGCTTGCTTAAAAAAAGTCTTTTTCAAGTATATGTAGTCCAAATAGTCATCTCTGAATTCCAAACTTCCTTAAAACTAGCAAGCCTCTCTTTCCTTCATGGCATATATAGAAGCCAAGTCATAGTGGTTCTTCAAACAAGATTCTCATGGTGAGACATACTGTATTAATGTGAGCTCAGTTTTATTATGTTTGCTGCTCCTTCCTGTACTATTGAATGCTGGAATCAGAAAACATCATGCAAGCAAAAAAGAAAGGAGATAGTATTATTGTTATTTTAGAGGTTCAACTTAGATTCTTATTTGATACTGATTTTTATTTCATGCTGTAGCGGTTATATCCTTCTCATTCCCTTACATTGATAGTTGTTGAGTTCCCCACCAAGTCTAGAGAGATTGACTATCTGACTCCCAAGTGTGATATAAACAAAAGACAATATTTTGATTTCTGATTATTCTATCAAACAGATTATCCTGTTTCACTCCTCCAGGGTATGAATGCCTTCAGAGCCTTCTGAGATACCAGGGAGTGGCAGACCTGATTTTCATCAGCTGCAAGAAGACACTTACGCAGATGATTAATGATTCCCTGCTCCAGGAATACCATTCAGTGGTGGATGCGCTCCACTAACTTCAGATTTCTCTGGCAGCATGATCTGTAGCAAGTCAGCATTTGTATTCAGTATGCAATCCTCACTTTATATTCAGTCTAAAAGGAAAAGGTGGTTCAGTCCTAGCCTTAGTGGAGGTCTTTTGTGCCATTATAGATTCGGAGAAATTAGAGTTGCCTTACTCTGGGTAAGACCAAGGTTCTCTGTTCTTGTAACTTAGCTATTACCCTGTGCTATATCTTTTTTTTATTTTTTACCACTTTGAATATAATTATTTCATTTTAACTGTCAAAATTCTTTGCTATCTTTGCTTCCTCTCCTTTTCTGTTTGTTATTTAAGCTGTCCTAAATGTATGCAGGACATGCAGTGCAATCTTAACTATTTGCCAAAAGTCCGAGCTAGTTCTTATACTATATCCATTGCATTTCTGCAGTATTTTAATCATATTGAGAAAGACTTTTCTTTTCAATAGGAAAATAAAAAGCTCATAAAACCAACAAAGAATAGGAGCTATTTTGTCAAAAATCCCAACAGTACTAATTTTAAGTCTGTCAAATCTGTAATACTCAACTAGTATTACACTAGTATTACACTAACATTACAAGAGTATCCCCCCCTCATTTTTTTCTCATTTTAAGTAATTTAATTTTATTCATGCATTAGAAGATAACTTTCATTTTAAGAAATATTGAAATAAAAGTTTGCACACTTTCTGCAAAGGAAATTTAATGGTTAAACCATTTTGACTGTGAAATCTTCCTTCTTTAATGTGATTAAAACTTTGAATATGCTTGCCTCCCTTGATAAATTTACTATTCTTGTCCTAAAAGTTTAATAGTTTAATATTAACAGTTGTTCAGAGATTGTGAAGCTTATTCTAATGATTAAAAAAACACAACTCACACTTCATGTATTTTTAAGAAATGTGAAAGTTTCAATAAAGCTATCAAGACATTATTTCTCAAATCCATGGTGGGAATGGCAGTTCATATTGTCTCACAAAAGATAATGTGAGCACAGTATGATGATAGAACTTCATGGTCTTATTATTCACCTAATTGTGCAAGATGCAAGTTTTAACACTACAGCAAAAGTTTTAGACAATAGAACTTGATCATAGATTTTATACACCCTCTGAGCTTAGCTTGAGCTCATGGTCATTTAGTGAAAGAAAGCCTTTCTTTGCTGGTGAAAAGGCTGAGAAAATTTAAGAAAAAAGCATGATAGAAAGCACTGAGGATTGGGGAAATAATTTTCTATGAGGTCTGATCCCAAACTTCCTTGATCTTATAAGATTTAGCTTCATAGTGTACTTATAGGGTGATTATAAGCAATGTCTAAAGAAGTGGAGAAAGGGCATGTTATTATTTAGTTTAGGAACTTCAAAATTATGAAGATAATAGGGTATTATATATTCCCTTAGTGGAGAATCAAACACTGTATTAGGAAAACTCTTTCAGAAGAGAAATGAATGGTCTTGATATTTTAATCAGTGGTCTTATAAGAGTAAGGGAGGAAAAAAATCATTGCGTATGACAAAATTGAAACATGAAGAGCACTCTTTTGTAGTGTTTAAAGCATGTATGATGTTGAGAAAATGGAGGCTGGTACATTTGTACTGAAGCTTGGTGAGGATGTGGTCATTAGAAGCTAGTGGCAGCAGTTTCAGGATAGATTAAAGTTTGGAAGTCACACTGGAGAGGTTGGTGGGGAAAGACTGCTTTTGGTTAGCAAAACCAAGTGTCCTTACTAACTCCAGTCATGCAAATTGTGTTTTGGGTTTTTTTTTCTCTCTTAACAGGAATACGTTTGTTTATACTAACTTGAATTCTGAATATTGTGTGATAACAAGTTACTTTGTGCCTACTTTTTAGGTTTTGTTCCATTTCGTACTTCTTTTCTCTTTTTGAACACTGAGTAAAAGAGACAGTAGCAATTATAAATCTAAGGTTCCAAACAGTAGAAATTTTAATATTTAAGTCACATTCTAATGGACTGTTTCTGTCATGTTCAGTATATGCTGGATGTGGTGACAGATTTTTTTTTTTTTTTCATAGAATCATAGAATAGTTAGGGCTGGAAAGGACCTTAAGATCATCAAGTTCCAACCTGCCATGGTCAGGGACATCTCACACTAAACCATGCTACCCAAGGCTCTGTCCAGCCCAGCCTTGAACACTGCCAGTGATGGAGCCAGTGATGATCCTTGTGGCACTCCTCTGGACTTGTTCCAACAGTTCCATGTCTTTTTTATGTTAAGGAGGCCAGAACTGTAAACAATACTCCAAGTGAGGTCTCATAAGAGCAGAGTAGAGGGGCAAGATCAGGTCCCTCAACCTGCTGGTCACACTCCTTTTGATGCATCCCAGGATATGGTTGGTTTTCTGGGCATCTTATTTTAATTTATTGAGATCAAATATTTAAATTTTTTTGATAAAATGACAGTTGGAATGACTTAAAGTGTCAGAAAAAATTACAAGACTTTGTATTGTGAATTAAGATAAATTAATATATGTACAGTTGCACCCAACTAGAAATTCTGCTGTTTTCCTCATGATATTTGAAAGATTCTCCCCCCAAAAAAGTAACATCCACTGGACACATTGCTTTGTGAACAGAGTTCAAATTCTTCTAATATTTATGCAGAATTCAAAAGCAGTCAGGGGGCCTTGGGATCCCCTTATTTGAGATACTTTATTCATGAATATTAAAAATGCTGTTTGACCTAGGGCTTCTGAGAGCAATTTAAAAAAAAAGGCAGAAAAAATAAAGAGAAATTCCTTTCAAAGGAAGGCATTCATGCTTAATACTAAACAGATACTCAACATCCCAGTTTTAATGCAAATGGTAGTAAGAATGAAAAAATATTGGCACTGCACAGTATAAATGTCTCTGCATAATATACAAAAATCATAATAAGGTAAGTATTCATTTTAGTCCTTGTGCTGTATGTAATACAGAGAGAAGATGTGGGCATCAGCATCACTATTTTCAGTGTGTATACTGAACAAGGACCAGGTATTGAGTAGTTACAGTAGAAGCTATTCAGACTTCTGGGCTCATTTCTGGTTAGCACAAGGGAGATAAGGGTGATTGGTGTGCCTGAAGAGAGGTGGACTCAAGTATCATTCTGAAGCTGTCAGTGAGGAGTAAACTCTTCTCTTTCATCTTTAGCCTAAACATCTGTCACTAGGTGGAAACAAGCTGGCATTTATGTAGCCGTGCTTTCTCACTAATGCAGCCACAAGCTTTACTGTGCTCCCTTTGCAGCTCATCTTTTTTTATCTTGTGCTTATACAAGCAACACTCAGCACCTCTGATGTGTAGGATTAAATCCTTAAAGCTGGCAGATTATATTTGTAAAGTATAACTTCCGCAATCGGGATATTTGGTCTTTGGCAAGATTATCTCACCGTCTTTAGTTAATTCATGTATATCCAGATAGGAACTTTCAGTTGAATATGTCCGCAGGGGTTATCTTCAGAGATATGAGCAACTAACTCAACCTCTCATGTTCTGTATTTCACAACATGGAAATGATTCAATGAGTTGTGACAGTAGGAGTGAGGATGGCAGTTTGTGTGCCCTACACTTCTTACATAGAAGGAGAAAGCAAATGGTAGCAAAGGATGTAGGAGAAACTTAGCATATTTGCTAAGCAGTAGTGTCAAAGGTGGATTATAACTTTTGATCTTGCTTCATTACTTTATGTATTATTAATACTTAAAACAACTGACATGCCTGAACCTACAGAACTTGAAGTCCGTAGACAACTTTGTATTATTGGTACAATAATAAAAAATATCTTTAGGTTTTATTTACAAAAATTAATATGATCTCTTTTGGAGGGGTGGAGCTCCAATCAGGTATACTAAATAGGCTGTGTTTTATCCATTGTAAGTCATTTGTAATTAATGTATTAACTTGAGGAAAAAAAGAAAATAGAAAACAACAAAAATCCTTTGGCCCTGAAAACTATAAAGTTTTATTTGCAGTGTTCCTGTCAGCACCAAGGGTAACAACAAGCACAACTAGGAAAAGGTGAGGGGTGATATTTGTCAATAACTTGCTGTGATGGTCAAGATTACTTTTTGTGTGTGTCTCAAAAACAAGATAAAAGATAGAAGGAACTGAGGGATGCTCAGCACTTGTTCACAGTGAGCAGCATGCTATTGCTTGGGCAGATGGGGGGTAGGGGGGCAGAGAAGGGATCCTGCTCCACCAAGGTGGGAGATGGTTTCCTGTGTTGTCTGCCCTGAGGCCACTAAGACCAGCTGCTGGGACAACAACCAGCCAAGAGACAGCGGCACAGACGCAGTAGCACCTGCCAGGGCACAGCATGAACCTAGTGTTTACCTGATGGTCCTGCGGATGTGTCTCCTCTGTGGCAGGGTTCCTGGAGAACCTGACTCTATAAAAAGGCACCTGGCCTTCAGGCTTGTGGCATGTGTCCCCTTCTGCCTGGACCCCGGTGGAATCAGTGCCTACAAGGACTACAAGAGAAAGAATTTCCATGCACTGACTGAGAAGATGTTGCTGGATCCACAGGGTGATAACGCTATTTCTCTGTTCTCTTTCCTTTCTCTTTTTCTCCCCCTATAGATTTTTTATAAGAATAAGAACCTGACAAGACTTTGTTCCTCCTGACACAGTTTTAGGGAAGTTTACAGTAAAATTATGTTTTTTTCATTTCTCAACCTCTGGAGGGCCTGTGGTTCTCCCGCAAATTGCACAGAATGTGAAAGATCAGCTCCTTCCCTCACCCGCCGAGCAGGCTGGGACACTCATTTCTGGGAGGCCAGGAGTTACCCAGTTGCCAGCCTGATGTGCTCTCTGGAGAGGTATGCGGCCTACCAGGGGCTCATATCAGGGATGTCACAGGGAGATATCAAGCATCTGGTGAAACAGCACAAGGGGGGAATGGCTTTAAACTGACAAAGAGGAGATTTAGATTAGGTATTAGAAAGAAGTTTTTTATTGTGAGGGTGGTGAGGCACCCAAAGGGTTGCCCAAAGAAGTGATAAATGCTTCATCCCTGGTAGTGTTTAAGGCCAGATTGGACAGGGCCTTGAGCAGCCTGGTTTAGTGGAAGCTATGACTGCCCATGGCAGGATGATCTTAAGGTCCTTTCCAACTCTAAACGTTCCATGATTCTATGATTAAAGAAGTGCATTTTTTGGTCGCACAGCTGCTAGTAAGGAAAGAATTTACACAGATGGGAGAGCTAACATTCACCACAGTAATATTACCACTGAATATTTTTAAAGTTAATTCACAAAAAAGGTTATCTGGGTGGGGGAGGAGGAAAAGATGATTTGATGCAAAGAAAAGTCCAAGGGAAAGAGAATTTAATTTAATTCATTTGATTTCTTTTTTGTTATTTTTTTTTTAATTGGTGCCATTATGTCTTTGAGAAATTTCCTAAAGGAAGAAGAAATGATAGAATTAAAATTCTACCCCCCAGACTTAGTGCAGTTTCTGTTCATGTGTCAGAAAGATTGATTACAGCATTTGAATGTGTTCTTAGTTAGAGTTAGTATTCAAATAAAATCCTCTACAAATGGAATTACTGGTGTATTTTTGGCTTATAGTCACCCCTAGCTATTGTTCTTTTTAAAAAGTTGCCTGCTGGAGAACTAGAGTAGCAGTGTAATTAAAAGCCCAGCAGTAAAAGCTTTAATATTTGAATACAAACAGTTCCAGCAAAATAGCTTCTGGAGCAAGACTAAAGTACAAATACCCCTGTACATTTGTTAAAAATGTTTGGCTTTTTTTCTTCCCTCAGAGAGTGAAACCAGTGTAGCTTTTCTGTTTGTAGTTGATAAAACTGGTCAAAAAGCAATTATTTTCCTGACTGCAGATTATATTAAGTTCAAATTTGGTATAAACAGCATTTTATTAATGAGAATTTTAAATTTAGCCCAATATGCGACTATGCCTATAGGAGGACAATTGTCATTATAATACCACACTTGCCTCACCACAGGGTCTATATGCAGGAAGAGGACTGTGTTCTGTTAGCCTAAAAAAATAATCATCTTTATCTAAAACACTATTGTTATTAAGCTAACAACAATGAATATCTGCAGGTGACTGATGTGATTGTCCAGGTCCAGGGTTATGTTTGAGAGTAGCTTTGCTATCTTTAATGTTTCTTAGTCACTACATTTCTAATGATAGCCTAAGCAAACTAGATGGGATTCAGAAAATGAGTTCCAGCTGAAACTGGCCAGTAAATTCCCTGGAAATTCACCTCTGAAAACAATAGTGTCCCTGCAAACTTGGTAGGAGCTGGGGTATATGCTACTGGCTGAGGGTTGCCTTGTGTTTTTCATAGAGTTTCCAAGTGGCAGGAGAATTCAGTCAGAAAATTGTCTTGGAGGGTTTCAAATTCACAGCCTAATTTCCAGTCTGTTGGCAGAACAGTAATAGCTGACTGAGATTCATATCTTGCGAAAGTGCTGAGTGTCTTTAATTTTACACACCGTTAGAGTCTTGAAGTTTTAAATTCCTATACATAAACTTCTCCTTTTTTGCCATATACAAAATTCATTTCAAAACAAATATTTCTAGTCTTTTCTTGGACAACTTGTTGCTCCCATATTCTTCCTTCAAATCTGTCCATGCTCTCTCTCCAAATATTCACTACTATGTCTGCCCTTATTTTACTTTGAATAATTCCCTGGAACATAAAAGGGTTACATTCAGTTTCTGAAAAGGAAGAAATTAAACCCATGCTATAATATTGTCAATCGCAGATACTTGGAAGCTCTGCGATGAAATGATCTGTACTTCTACATAATTTGAAATATAGGAAATTCTTCAAAGTTATGTGAGTAAGCTTGTTTGATGTGAACTGTATCAGAAAAAAAAAAAAAATCTACCAAGAGCTGTCATTGTGATGTTGAAATTGCCCATACTTCTTGAAAGGAAATGGAAGAGTGACTGTGAGTCTTGAAGTGAGACCGCTGTGTGCAGGTATTGTTGCAATAAGGAGGAGAACAGTGCAACAAGGAGGACCCTTCACTATAAAAAGTACTTTTAACTCTTTTTTAAAGCTTACTAGAAATGTAACTGAAATAGCCATAGACATGTGTCAGTAGGCTGTCCACCAGTATGTGTGGTTAAAGTGCAGGGCCTAAGCCAGGGGTACATCCATTGCCCTGGCTCTGTGTTTTGTTACAGGGTCAGGGTGTGTTTTGGATAGAGGAAGGTGCTGGTTTAACAGAAAATGTGGGGGCCTGAAGCACAAGCCTGATAAGGAATGGCTTAGGAGACTGAGGGGAAGGGGTTAAGTCTGGAGAAGACTCAGGGGGACCTTATTGCTCTCTGCAGCTACCTGAAGGGAAACTGGAACCAGGAGGTGGCTGGTCTCTTCTCCCAGGCAGTGATGACAAGAAGAAAGAGCCTCAAGCTGCACCAAGGGAGATTTAGATTGGGTATTAGGAAACATTGCTCTCCAGAAGAGGCATTCAGGCATTGGAACAGTCTGCCCAGGGCAGCGGTGGAATCAGCGTCCCTGGAAATGTTAAAAATCATGTAGATGAAGCCCTTAGTGACATGGTTTAGTGGTGGCCAGTGCTGGGGAATGGTTGGACTTGATGAACTTAAAGGTCTTTTCCAGCCTTGCTGATTCTGTGATTCTGTGAATGTCTCCTCTTTATTCCCCCCTTATGTATAAAAAATGTCTAGAAAGACTATTTTAATGATTAATTAAGTTCCACATGCACGTTAGGGATAATTACTTGCTGATTTATAGTAGACATGTTTCTTGATGTTAATACTCAGCAGGTGTCTTGTTTGCATTTGAGAAAATGACACAGCGTAAGGACAAGTGTAAATCCTGTGTCAACAGTAATTATTCATAACTAGGTCAGGCTATTAAAAGCATCTAAGGAGACTTTCATGTAGCTTTTCATTTTAAACCAAGTTATCTTAAATCCTTATTTTCTCAGTCACAGGCATACAAAGTTCACAAAATTATAATTTTACGGAAACATGGAATTTCCCTACTTAAAACCATGACATTTAGTCTACATAATTAAAATATTGTGAACTATTGTGATTGATTCACTAACAAGAATTAGAAGCTAATTAAAAATATTTCTAATTAATTCCTAATAATTTCTTTGGTTACACTGTGCTTTCCCTGGTATGAAAAAATATTCCCCTTAAGCTCTTGATGTGATTCTGGATTTTGGTGATATCTGTCCATCATCATTATTGAAGATATAAAGTACAATAGTTTTAAAAGAGTACTTGTGCTTTTAGCTTGTTGTTCCTAAAGTTTTTACCAGCATCCATTTCCTTGTCTTCACAATCACAGCACATCATATTGGACACTTTAAAAGAACTGTCTGAGATCTCCGTCTTGCATCCAGCATCCTCCCTTGATTCTATCCTCAGCAATGACTTTGTGAATGTGATTGGTTCTGTAGTCTTAGCTTCTTCACTGCTAATCGCATTTCAGCCTCTTTGTGCTGGCTTCCTGTACTATCTATAAACACTCTTACTGGCATTAGCAATCTCTGTTTCCTCAAAGTTCTATAGCCTCTTGTGCATTCTCATCCTACTCAATATGCTGCCTTTAGTTGATCATGGCCTCCTGCTGGCAACCTATTTTCATGTATTAATGTGCCTACTTCTTTAGTTCATGCTTTTTTATCATCTTACTTCATTACTGCCTTAGCAGTCTGTGAATTTCTGCCTCCGCCTTCATTCTAATCCTATCAGTGGGCACTGTTAAATCCTAAGAGTCTTTCCCTTCCATGCCACAAGATCTTGGTAGGTCTTGTAGAAAAGAGACTCCTACATAAAGAATCTTATCTCCATGGATTTTTTCCATAAAATATTCCCTGAATCATCTACTTTATTTGGCCTTTTACATTGTCACTTCAAAACACTTCATAGGCCTGTGCTTAGCCTACATCGCAGTCTTACTGTAAGCTATTTAGGATATGACCTCTGCACATTTCTATGAAACTATGTGATAACACTATGCCACAGGCAGAGTACTATTAAAAATGTTTAATTCATGACTTGACAATTTATCCTAAGTACTGGTTCCTAATTTGCAAAAGTGCACATTTTCATTAGGCTAATAGCTTAAATATTAATATTTACTTCTGTATTGCTTTTGTGGTGAGCCTAACAGATACTTGTGGTCAGTCATGTAGAACAAACATCACAATGCAGCATGAAATTCATATGTGTGTGGTGAAGGCATTTTTGTCAGTATGCTGATGTGTAAAACAAATTTTTCTCAGCAGAACCTCAGATACGTAGGGAAATGTATGCTGGAGGTCTTTTAGTCATAAAAATATCATCCTAGTGTGCAGCACTTCATAAGTAAACAGAAATTTATTTTTCCCCTTGAAATATAAAATACTATTAAAAAACCCTAAATAGATTCCTTGGGTAACTTGGAATCTAAATGAAAGTTTTATCAAAGCGTTGGCAGAATGTATTTAAAAATATCTGCTTAGAGACCTCAGGAAATTACTTTTCTTGTGACTCAGATTAAATATTTCATGACAGTGCATGCTTATATATTTGTACTTGCTATGTTAAACAAACAAACCCCTTTTCTTATAGTAAATACACTTACTCAGAATACAGTCCCCACAAAAACCAGAAGACTTGTCCTGGGTAGAGTGCTGAGTGTGCAGGATGAATGTTGGTTTATGATGAAAATGAACATTGTCCTGGGTTTGGCAGTAGCAGTCGTTTTTCTCCTTCTTGGTTGTTGGTGCAGAGCTGTGCATTCCTCACTGGCAGCTTCTGAAGCTGGTTTGTTAATTTAACACTTGAAGAAATACATAGAATACCACAGCAATTTGTACTGAGAGTAAGGAGAAGCACATCTAACTTCAGAACTTTGCATTGGTAGAGAATCTACCAATCTACACAAGCTGCTTTCTTTCTTATTTTTTAAAATAACAGTATTTTAAGTTTAAAACCCTTTCTTTTTCTGTAATACATGTGATATTTCTCTTCCTCATGAGCATTTTAGAATACTAGATTACCTGTAATTAAACACTGATAAACAAAACTGACCACAGTCTAATCTAGGAGTTACTATGTGACTTCCATGGGCAGCATCCCTGTTTTGACATAATTTTCTCCCCCCTTGCATTAAATCTGTGTTGTCATCTTCTTCTCCACCCACCACAACACTCCCACAAACTAGAGAAAAAGAAAACAATCCAACAAAAACCCACAAAACCCGAAAACTGGACAAAAAGCCAAAAAAACCCCACAGCAGCTTGTTTTCTTTCAGTCACCAAAGTTGTGTTTGGTTCATGAAATATTCTATTTGTTTCAATTGAGAGCTATTCCTTTCTCAGATGTCATTTGAAAAGGTACACACCTCCAGCCTTTGCTTCTACAATGTCCTGTCTGATTCACTCTAAATTCTTCACGAGCATCTCAGAGAAGCTGTCTCCTAGCTTTGTGTTCAAATAGCAAACTTACTACTATGAAGCAGCCACTTTTCTGCCATTCAAAGCAGCTAATTTTCTATAAGCTATAGCAGAACATCCTGGCAAAGGACCTACTTCATAAGGAATTTTTCCAAGAAATAGATAATAAATCTTTACACTTTTTCTTTGACGTCATAAATGTTAGCAAGTTTTATTGTTTGATTTAAATGTCTGTTTCTTAACACTCTTCAGTCTGGAGATTTTTTTTCCTCCTCATATGCCCGAGGCATAACATAGCAAAAATATTTTCATCTTGAAGAAGACTAGAAATCAAACCTTTGCTCATTTGATGGATAAAGGCCATGGTAGAATCTGTAAAAATTCCATGAAAAAAAAAAAATAATCTGAAAATGTCAAGTTTTCTTCAGTTTTCTAACAGACACTAATCTTGTTTGTTATGTTATTGCTGGTTCCTGCCTTTTTTTGTTTTGATTGTGATCCTAACATGCATTGGCTTCTATGTTGTACAGACATATCCTTGAAGACAAACTGTCTTAAAGATCTTTAAATACACTTTCTAATGCTCTTGACATGCAAATAATTTCATGCCTTTTTTATGAAGTTGCGTGAAATCTTTTCTTTTTGTTAACTCTGTGTAGAGACCAACTCTAGCTATTTGTTAGGGTAGATGGGTTTACCAATTACAGTTTCCCTCTATTAACTTCCTAAATCCTCAATAAAATAGTAATAGAAAGCAATTAATCACACTTGCCAATTTTAACAGGAAACAATTATTGCTGGCAAATCATAAATGTTTCACATTTACAAATTTGCAGGTTTTTGGCACGTGCACCTTCCTGGAAGTTTAAAGGCATTTTCTGACTCCCCTTAAGTATAAAAGCAAGAGGTTTCTTCAACTGTCTGTGATTTGGAAGAATGAAGTAATTAGGTCTTCTATCTTGTACTGCTCTCAAATAGAGCTTGGCATGTCCACAAAGATGTGATATAACTGATTCAGTCACAGGTTATAGAAATAGTATAGATGTTGGTGGAAGAAAGAGAAATTTTGCTTTTGAAACCTGTATGTTTTTTTTAAATTCTTATCTACAAATTATGAGTTCTCCTTCAATGTTAATTTTTTGGGACCTTACCCAGAATTTTTTCCTTTTTATCCAGATGACAGTTAAAGTTTACTAAATCTCAGCAGCTGGTAATTAAAGAACAGAAATGTAATGAAATGGAACCTTAGACTTTGAAATAATGATAAACAATAATCTATGCACATTGCTATGAAACACTACAATTTTTTATATATATATTTTGGTACTTTTTTATGATCATGTTCATAGAAGCAAAGTAATGGATTAGTGAACATAAAAAGGTGAACAAGCCTTTAAAAACCAAAGCTAAGCAGAAAAAAAAAAAGATAATATAAAGTTTTTTACTAGAGTTAATAAACCCCACATTCTGAGAAAAATATCCTCAAGCCATTTGTTTAAACAAGCATTAAGTTTAGCAGTACTACACCATAACATGATACTCCAAATTAAACTTTTGCATCTCAAGTGACCTTTATGGCAGTTTTACAGTTCATAAATTCTTTACAATAGTGCTCTGTGGAGTAGTTTTAATAAATCTTGATTGTGCTGTAAATGTTATAGCACATACTTGAAATGGCATTTCCAGTCTTAACAAACACTAGTGTGGAATGATTCCCTATTCCACATGGAGAATTTTATTTCAGTATTCATAAAATACTGGAGAATATTCCAGTAATGAGGGGAAGAATACAAGTAAACCAGTTCTATTGAGAGAAAAAACATGACTGATAAACGTATTTGTCAAAATGGATAGAAAGCATGCTGGCTCCTCACATACCAATAGGAAAACCGTCTTCAGTTTGGAGAGCTTCTAAAGTTCTCCAAGGTAGCTGGATAAAGACAGGATTGTTTTCCATTTTCTATTTTGTTTTAAGACTTGATTTCTTGGCATAGATCTAGAGAACCTTAAACTGTGTGGCCTGTTTCATTCTTCCCAGTACACTGGGATAAGTGCACCTAGTTAAAGTATGCCTGCTTATTCTTATTTATCTGTTTAATATATTGGGTTTTCTTTTATTTGTTTTTTTTGGGGGGAGAGGAGGGTGTGTGGATTTTTTGGGTTTTTTTTGTTTGTTTTGTTTGTTTGTTTGTTTGTTAATTTATTTTTTAAAGAGAATTTACATACTATACTGAAAGCATTCTAGCAATGTCTTCAATGGTCTGTTTTGACAATGATTTTTTTCCAGCTGCATATCCTTCATTTTTTAGTCCAGCTGTTTATTTACTTATTGACTCCTTAACCTCTTTTCACATATTGTAGATATATTTGATGAAAAGTCATCACATATGAGCCATCATTTTGAGACAGCCATGAAATCCTCTGTCTTAACATTTTTAAGAGTTCATTTATGAATGTTTTCTCATTCTTGTGTGTATAATTTCTAGTCTGTATATAGTCTTGTATGCATAGTTTATTGTTCACACCTATGAAAGTCTTTTCCAGTGCTCAGAATTTTCACAACTTTCTTTTCTTTTCTTGATCTCAGTCCAACTTTTTGTCTTCACTGTATTTTTATCTTTTCTCCTTCTTTTCCCAGATGTGAGAACATGAACGAGCTCTGTCCTTTCTTTTTCATATAGTCTGTTAAAGGTGTTTATACTCTGATAAATTTAAGCATTTGAAACTACAGGTTTCCAAACTTCACTTTTTCTGTAGATGTTACTTTTGAAAATAAGCCAGGCTTGAAAAAACCCCCACATTTCCATGAGCACTAAATTATGGATTTTGAAGAACTCTAAGCCTTTATTCATTTTAAGGCTCTTTGTCATTAAAAAATGCACAAATTAATGGTGAATTAGTTAAAATATTACTACTGCCATATATGTTCTGTTCTTTCCCTAAAATAAGCAAAATCTGCAAGGCATACAAACCCATCTCTGCTGTTTGAGGGATACACAGTGTGACTTTGAGAAAGTGCAAGTATATTGATCAAATAATTTGTTCATACACAATGAACATGGAGGTTTACAATGAAATAAAACAGTATATTGGATAGACAAATGCAACCAAACTGAAATAGTGAATGTGTGGTATAAATTAACTAATGCAGAAAATTCATAAAAGAAAAATTATAATAAGTGTTTCTGTAAGACAATATATAATGTAATATTAATGGACCTGAGTTACAGATCCATTATTACTACTAGAGACAATGGTTTTTAACAGTAGTTGATCTGCAAAGATAGTTTAATAATGAATGACACATTCCAAAAATGGCCTATTCCTCCTGAGGATAGAAATATGTGGACCAAGGTGTCTCTTCGAACAATTTAAAGAAGACAGAGGTTAATAGTCTATAATTTACAGAACCTGTAATGTGGTATTAAAGAAACAGTCAAGTCTTGGAATATATGGTGCCTATACACTACACTGTGGTATTAGGAGTGGGAATCAATTTAAAATATATTGATTTGATTATTTTGACTGTAATTATAGGATGCATTTTTTGGTTTGGGTTTTTTTTTTCAATCTTTAACACTTTATAGTTACCCTGTAAACAGCTAAATGCATCTGAAAGGATTGTTAACACAGACAGCAGAACGTGAAGTTTAGCAAGAGTGATACAGTCAATGAATCCTTGATTGTTTTCTAGATTCATTTATACTATTATTGAGACTCCCAGGGGAAATCTCTGATATTTGAGTTTCTGGTGCCACATTTTTGCCTTTAGATTATGTTGAATAGAATTTTTAAGTATATGATCCTTGTAAGTATTTACACTAAGCACAATACTTTAATAAATCCCAATTCATTGGTCTTTATACTTTGTGAGATAAAGATTTCTTGGCTTTGAAAGGTAGATGAACTTGAGCTTTTTCAAACTTTTTTTTGTGCTTATTGTCAGATGACAGTGGTTCAGGGAAAGCTCAAGTGAGATTAGGTTTTGGATGTGCATAGACTTATTGGAAAAAGTTGTGGAAATCACTTCTGGTCTGAATTAGGTGAGGCAAAAATGGGAATGGAAGCATAAAGAAGCAAATATTTTTCATTAATGGTAACTGTCACTCAAGCTTTCTGTTTAATCAAGGCAAAACCTAGCAAAGTAGAAATTAACTATTACAACACTACAGTGAACAGCTTGTTGGCCAAAACTACCCCAGAGCCCAGAATCTTAGGTTGTACAGCTTTGCGCAAATCAGAAATTTCATTTTATATCTTAATTATTAAAATGTTAAAAAATGATGCAATCCTTGTCTGTCAACACAGAGTAGGTCTGATTATAAATCAGAGAATCTCATCAGTATGTTGATGCTTGCTCTATTGCCCCACTTTATCCATTTATGCTCTTGACATGTTCTTTCCCCTCCATTCTTTCCTTTTTTGTCATCTTTTTGCTTTCTTTCTCTTCAGTCTCCATACTGTGTAATCTCTCCATCACTTCATTCTTTCAGTTTTTAGTTGCTAGAACTGTAAGGATTGATGTGTGAGAGTTGAAAGAAATTAAGTGTAGGAAATTCTGAGTTATCCAGAGAGCTTATAAGAATAGTCTCCTTTTCAGTAACTGAAGTGTTTACATATTGCTACTTCTAAAACTAAAAAAAAAACCCCTAAGTCTCAATTCTCTTTAAGCTCTTCAAGTTTAAAGAAGTTGTTTAGATTTCCATAAAAGAAGACTAGACCACCCCTCTCGCTTAGCTAGAGTAACTTCTGTACATAAATTTGACAGACTTTGAAACAGAAGTTAGTTTTCAGAGAATGTTTAAGTATGGGCTCAAACAAAAACAAATTCTAAATTGGGAAATGTTTCTGCCAGCTTCCAATTTATAATGCAAAATAGGAAAAATTTATAAGCTTGGTGTTACATTTTTTTAGTCTGTGCAATATCCTAGCTGTCATAAAAAAGTGCTACATACAATAGCCAACCAGTAGCCTAGTAATATTTTGGGAATGCTACATTCTATTATAACCTGCTCAGTGGAAAATGATGTGACTGAGAACAAGATATCTGGGACAGAGCCACTGGAAAAAATGACACCTCTACATGCAGAAAGAAACTGCACTAGATTACAGGCTAAGAAAATATCCAGATCTTATATTCCTTTTAAGCCATATTCCTACTAAGAAATAAATTCAACTTGCGATGCAAACCTTAGCCTTGCAATACAAACCTTAATACTCAGTGGCATTATCAAAAAATCTGAATCATTTGAAGAGCCACCAATAACAAGAGTAGGCGTCTGAGATACATTTCATGACAGAAAGAGGCAAAATGTGATTTGTTTTGAAATACTTCTTAGTGAAAATTCACTGGGATTGTTTTGAAAAGTAACGCCAGTGTTCTGTCATTTCTTTGACTGTAAAACATGCTCAAAATGAGAGCTCGGCTATACTGAAAATCAAGTGAAGAATTCTTGCTACTTATGGCTATGAACCATTTCTAAAATCATCTCTGAATTAGGAAGGTCCATTAAAATATATGTTTGGAGCTGTTAATATTGAATCATTGTTATTTGTGAGTAACTTTTGCATAGAAAAGCAAAACTTGAGTAACACTGAGTACAGTAGTATTTTCTATGAGAAATCATGCTGACTGAATACCACCCACAGGTTGGATAACATCCAGTTAATTCATCCTCTTCTCATTTATAACCATCATTCATGTAACATACATTCCAAAACACATGAAAAGATTTATAGCAAAACTACATCACCTAGAATAATATGTATTAGGTTTAAATATAAGCTATCCTGAGCCTGAGTGACAGTCTGTTTTTACTGCCTAATAATGCAGAACTTAAAATGTGCAGAGTAGCAGATTTCACTTGGCTAATCATAAATAATTATTCTACTTCATATGGAAAAATGTTTTGGAACAGCATGTTATGAACTTATCTTCTTGGTAACAGAAACTGGTTTAATCTTTCACCAGCAGAAAAACAGCTCAAGGAAGAGTGATTTAACTGTTGACATAGAATTGTGTCCAGACATTAATAAAACAGTTTTCTGAAAAATGGTGGTAATGCCAGTAATAGAAGAAAGAAAAGTCCAGTTCCAGTCAATTTTTCTACTTCTTTCCTCTGTTTGGTAAAATGGATCCAGCATCATGACCTTCCTTAGGAGTTGATCTGTTGTTTGTTTGTTTATTTTTTTAAAAATAATCCAAGGCAGCTCAGTCGTATTTACTCTATGATATTCCTTTGAGTTATTTCAGTGGCCTTGAGAATTTAGCTGATTCATATTCTTACAGAGCACAACATTTACGCAAGAACATATCCTTGCCTTGAATCTAACAAGTTGGCCTGGGTTCAGCAGTAGCAGTAATTTGTCTCCTTAGTAGCTGGTGCAGTGCTGTGTTTTTAACTTTCGGTCTGGGAACAGCACTTACAACACCGATGTTTTCAGTTGCTGCTCACTAATGTTTACTCTGATCAAGGACTTTCTGAGCCTCATGCTCTGCCAGGGAGGAGAAGAAGCCGGGAGGAAGCAGAGACAGGACAACTGACCCAAACTAGCCAAAGAGGTATTCCATACCACAACACGTCATGCCTACTATATAAACTGGGGGCAGTTACCCAGAAGGGTTAGATCACTGCTCAGTCAGCCTAGGGTGTCGGTTGGAGGGTGGTGAGCAGTTGTATTCTCTTGTCATTTCCCTTATCATTAGTGGTAGCAGCAGTGGTTTGTGTTATACCTCAGTTACTAAACTGTTCTTATCTCAACCTGTGGGAGTTACATTCTTTCAATTCTCCTCCCCATCCCTCCAGGGGCGGGGTGGGAGGAAGGAGGAGAATGAGTTAATGACGGTGTGACTGATTTACGACTGGGCTTAAACCACAAGTGAACAACCAGCATCAGGTTGTGCTATTTTTGGTTCCTTCTAAATGATTTGTCACCTGTGTGTTTCAGTAACCATTTAAGTATTTCCACCCAGCATAAATGGAGACTAGAAACTATGCTAATCACAAAATCATAAAGATTTGTCCAAGGAGGATGAGGATGAAGACAGATTACTAAATTGCATAAAAAAATAAAATAATAATTTTTAAAAAGCTAGATAAGAAAAGAAGAAAGGGGGAAGGATATTTTAATACTTGTTTGCTTCTAAAAGAGTAAAGTGGATTTCAAAGCAAAGCAAGGATTTGCACAATACTTTTTAGAGAAACTTGCATGTATAGCCTACAAATACGATAATTTGTGCAAACCAAAGTTGCCAGGTTTTTCCAGGTGTTTCAATGTTTCTTTTTTGAGTTGCATTTTAGATCTCAGTGCTGCTGAAAAATATGGTCCAACCCTGCATGTATATGTCCAAATTGTTATTCAATTTACACTTTCATATTCCAGCACATACCCTGTGACAGAACACTGATGTGAATACATAACACTGTATAATGGATGAATGAAATCTTAGTAAAGGAAAAATCAACAAACAAAGCAAACCAAACCAAGCAGTAAAAAAAAAAAAAAAGCTAAAATAGAAACATTAAAATAAAATAAAATAAAAATGGTGAAAGAATCCAATGAGTCTTAAATACATGCTTTCTGACTTCTGCTACTCAATGGAATAGGGTTAGTGGATACTCTTCTCATGTGAAGAATATCGTGCACTGGAAAGATAAGGCCTAATACCTTCTTTCCTAACCTTAGAAGGAGATGAATACCCAGGAGCAACAACAGAGGAGTTGCCTATGAGTAATTTCATTTGTGTATAGATGTTTTACTGGAGACTGAGGTTACATAACTGCAAGAAATCTGTCCAGGTTTGACATACATTCCAAAACACATGCTATATCCTTCACTGCATCATAAAATTTTCAAAAGCACGCTGGAGCTAAACATAAATATTATATGGCTGTGTTTTAACTGGGCACTCCATATTCATTGTGACAAGGGGATAATGAAGCTTTCTGTTTGCAATTCTATTTCAAGTTCCTTTTGTCTTCTACTGCAATGGATTTCCAAAACTAGGTTACTCCAAGTACAGTCCCCATTCAGAGTTCAGTTTCTGGGAGCTGAGGGTAGAGTTGTGCTTGTTTCTCTCTGTCGTGGTTTAGACCGTAAATCAGCCACGGAGTTTATTACATGGAGAATCAAAAGAATGCAACTCCCACAGGTTGAGATAAGAACAGTTTAGTAACTAAGGTATAACACAAAT
>JAOEHX010034875.1:0-24098 GCA_025448015.1 Bolborhynchus lineola | reverse complement strand
GCCGAAAGTCAAAAACACAGTGCTGCACCAGCTACCAAGAAGGGGAAAAATGACTGCTACTGCTGAACCCATGACACTCTCCTAATTTTTGAGCACTGAAAAGCAAGTTCTGAAGAAAAAGCTTGCATTGTGTTAAACATGATAATGATCTGCAAATATATAAAAGATTGCTGCAGAGAGGAAACGGATAAACTGCTTCCCATATCTGGAATGCATATGACAAGTAGTAAATTAAAGCAAGGTAGATTAAGGCTAAAATACCTCTGAAGACTTTCTGTCTTTAAGAACCATATAGTTTTGGGAGATTGTGGAAGCACCATGACTGGATATTAGGCAGTATCTGTCAAGCATGGACAAGGTGCACTTGATTTTGGCTTGAGGAAAAAAAATAGAGTAGATTATCTCCTAACATTCCTGCCAGCTGTGTTTTCTATTATTCTTGGTGACTAGACATTAGAAAGGAATCATGTGTGATTTATTTGTGTGCCAATGGATACTCTAGTTTCTTTCCATTTCAGTGATTTATTGTTCTAATGCAAAGTTCCCAGAACTCTACACTATAGTTGGTAAACCTTTTGCACAACTAAGAAGTTGTCAAAATATGGCATCCAAACCCACTTTGAAACTGCTGTCAAACAAAGTTCATAATGAATTTTTTGCAAGTTTTAAACACATTAATTAAAGAATAGATTCAGTGAATCCCTCTTTAGCATGACAAATTCTAGTTCATGTTTCCCTTCAGACTTGGGAAAAAAAAAAAGTTAATTTTTATCCACTACAATCACTGAGGATAATGACGTCTTAAGAGACTGATGATAGCAGACATGTACAAGTGTGGAAAAATATTATAGCTCATTTGTGACTGATTAGACAAGCTTGTTGACTTGAAATGGGATGAGAATAGGATGTGCTCTTTTTATAAACAAGACTGTATAACAATGCTGTCCCTTTTGCAATGTTCTAGAATTTTTAAAATCTTTCAGTCCTTTTTCTTGATACAAGAAAGATGATTTTCTCATTAATCATTTGTAGAACCAGCATGATATCACTGATCCTATGAGAAAAAAAAAAAACAAACAACCAACATTTAACTATGTCAGATAATTAACTATTTTTGATAATTAATTTGCAAAAGGGAGGATCTGGTCCAACAAGCAAATGAAACAAAGACAGAAACCTAAGTAATTCAAGAAGGGAGGGAAGGAGGGAAATGAGTGATATTTCAAATTTGCAAGGCAAATTCATGGAAGATGACAACCGAAGGTCACAGTAACCTTGCAGAATATTACATATGTAAACTTATATTATCAGAGTATTGTTATTGCAAAATTTCCCTCTTAAGCTATGGGAATGTTTCACTTACTTTTCTGAAAAAATATTTTCACTAACAATTCATGGCAAATCTCTACTCAGGTTCTGTTAAGTCCTTTTTGTAGGGTTGGGATACCAACACAAATTCGGTTTTTGTCCAAATTCTGATCACTTTTATTTTTAATCTTCTAGATTTGAGTATCAAGTACAAAATGCTTTTTTAATTATTGTTCATTAATTTCTAAGTTCTAGAATTAAGAAAATGTGATGTTGAACCCCATGAATCTTAACTTTAATGTCAGCACTTACTGAAAGAAAGTGTAGCTTGAAGAAACTTACATTTTTCAGCAAAGGAAACTCCTGGAGGTTGCAGCTGAGTTGAGAGATGCCAAGATTATAACATTTCTGTTGCTCATTCATATATCAGGACAAATTTATTAAAACCTGTGAGATGCACACACTGATAGCCATAGGTTGTACTAACTAGTGACAAATTTTTCCTTGCAAACTGGATCTCTGTTTTGGGTTTGCATGGCAAGGTTTTGGTAATGTGGGGGCTATAGGAGTGGCTTGTGTGAGCAAATGATAGAAGCTTCTCCTGTGTCCAATAGAGCCAATGCCAGCTGGCTCCAAGAAGAACCAGCTGCCGAGCCCATCAGCAGTGATGGCAGCACCTCTGTGGTAACATACTTAAGAAGGAGAAACTGCTCTCTGACAGCATCTGCAGACAGAGATAGGAGTGAGAATATGTGAAACAACTCTGCAGACACCAAGGTCAGTGCAGAAGGAGAGGCAGGAGGTGTTCGGGCACTGGAGCAAAGATTTGCCTGCAGCCCATTATGCATACCATGGTGAGGCAGGCTGCCTCCCTGCAGCACATGAAGGTCTGCAGTGGAGCAGAAATCCACCTGCAGCTTGTTGAGGACTCCACATTGGAGTAGATGGATGCGACTAAAGGAGGCTGTGACCATTGGGAAGCTCACTCTGGAGCAGACTTCTGGCAGGACCTGTGGCCCTGTGGAGAGAGGAGCCCACGCTGGAGCAGGTTTGCTGGCAGGTCTTGTGACCCCATGTGGGACCCAAGCTGGAGCAGTCTGTTCCTGAAGGACTGCACCTGCTGGAGCAGTTCATGAAGAACTGCAGCCTGTGGGAAGGACTCACATAGGAGAAGGTCACAGAAGACTTAGTTCTCCTGTGGAAGGACCCCATGCTGGAGCAGGGGAAGAGTGTGAGGAGTCCTCCCCTGAGGAGGAAAGAGCAGCAGAGACAGTGTGTGATGAACTGACTGCAACTCCCATGCCCTATACCCCTGTGCTGCTGGGAGGAAGGAGGTAAAGAAAATTGGGATTAAAATTAAACCTGTGATGAAGGGATGGGTGCGGGAAGGCCTTTTTAAGGATTTGATTTTATTTCTCATTATCCTACTCTGATTTGTTTGGTAATAAATTCAATTAATTTTTCCCCACTTTGAGTCTGCTTTACCCATGATGGTAATTGTGAGTGATCATTCCCTGTCTTGTCTTATAAGGACCTTTATAATGGTCAATTTGAGCTTCAGAATGCACTAATTTATTTATAGCAATAAGACTACATAAAAATCTTGTAATTCAAGTTTGAGATAATAAATTTGTTCAGCTAAAAGTAATAGTAATTTGCAAACATTTCCAGTGCTCCTGTTCTTATTTGAGCTAGAGCAACCTATCTTCCAAAACAAGTCCTTGTAGATGTTTACAGCAATTAGAAAAGAGAGATAAAATAGCTATATATTTCTCATACTTACAGAAAATCAGAAAAATGTTCTAGAAGAAGTGAATTACTCAAGAAGTGGGCTTTAGGCTTTTGGAAATGACTCTTGCCCTCCTTTGGGAATTTAGGACACCAAGACAGATGTGTATTGAGAGACTTTAAAGGTAAGTCCTTTAGGATGGTAGTGTTGAAAAGGCAATTCTCACGCAACAAGCTTTGAAACAAGCAACACGGAGGCACAGATTTTATTCTGAGCGTGACCTAAGGCTTTCAGTTAGCAGATGTCAGGTATCCTTTTCCCATTGTCACAGTGTTAAACTAATCACTTCACTGTCTCCTGTAGTACAGATTTATGGCTACACGCTTGGCACTCCATGTATTAAACGTAACTGTCCTTGGCTTTGAAAAATAGAGCAATGCTGTGGCAACATGCTGAAGAAATTAGGCCTGCTTATATGAGGAAATGCAAGGAATAATTATTTCTTTGTATTGCTGCATATTTCTAAAGATCAGTATAATGTCTCCCTTTGAGAGTCAAAAGATCAGCTCAGATTGTGCCGACCTCAGACTGAGCTGTTTAGAGGTTGGGAATTAGCTGAGGAACGTGACCGTATCCACTGTATCTACACTGGTTTCGCATTGCTGGACAGAGGAAAAAGTTGTACTGAGCAATTAATAGTTAGCTGCTGCTAATCCTCATCCAGCAGGGACTGTCATGTTGCTGTCTAACAGGCAGAAGTGTAAATATGGGATTTCAGAAGATTTCTTTGTTGTAAAGGCGCAGTTTTACAAGCTGTCATGAGTGAAAGGAATGCTTCTGCACTATATGTCTTCCAGACTCAAAACATTCCTTCCATACACTATTGTCTATTTTCCTTGCATAAACTTGCCCTAGGGTTTTTTTGGTTTGGGGTTGGTTGTGTGTTTGGGTTTTTTTTGCCTATAGGTAGTAATTCATTATCCTATATAAACATAAAGCCTTATATTATTATTATAATTTTTATACAGTTGCAGGGAGAATGATGAGAAAAATAAATCACTGCCTGATAATGTACTATAAATCTTGAAGTATTTCTGGCGGGTATAATACTATCCTTGTAAAACAATGCTCTGATTGCATGGAGAAATGTCAGTCTGGGTAAATTAGCTGAATAAAACTGGCTGATAAATGTTATAATAGTTATTCTTGAGGTCACCTTGAAAGCTCTGCTAAAAACAGGCCATAGTCCCAGCCTTGCATTAAAACCCAAGAACCATAGAGATTTAAAACATGCCTTCCTTCGGTTTCTTGGTCTTGTTTTTTAAAGGAAATCACTAAATGGTGGATTTTGACTGCAACATGTACTGTAAGAGATTGATGATTTATTCTTATCTATTGTAACCATAAGCCTGTCAGTCATACAGAACTGCTGCTTCAGGCAGTATATGGTAGAAACAGTAGGGCTCTGTAAAGTACTTGAAATTTTCAGATTAAAAGGTATTGGAACAAGAAATTAACAAGTGTGAAATGGGATGGACAGTAACATGGTATCTGTTGGTGTTAAATGAAATCAGGCAACTTGTCACGAAGGTCAGAGGCACAAGCTTTCACTGCCCAGTGAGGAACCCAGTACGACTTCTCCATGCCTTTCCAGCACTTGTGCTGCTGTGGGTTTATCCAAACACAGTTCAAGCCAACCTGTCTTTCTTAACTACTAAATATATAGCTGATGGGGGAAAAATATAAGTCCTTAGTGTTTCTACTCACATATCATTATCAAATCAGAGCCTTTTTCACTGATCTTAAAATATCCTGCAGAGATAAAATTGTCTTCCCTCCTACCATTTTCACTAGCAAATACATTATTTGAATGAATTTCACAACAAATCTGAGTCCTTTCTTTGTTTGTCAAATTCTTCACTCAGATGAGAAATTACAGAGTAAATTTAACAAATATTTTTACACTTTTCAGTAAGAAAACATATAAACCTCCCTTGTTTTTCTCTATTCTGAACAGATAGATACACCTTTCTTTATATAACCATATAAAGAAAAAGGAATATGGTTTACATGTTATACTATGTTTTACATATTATACCATGTGTGTAAGAGCAGGGAGGTTTATATGCTTCTTGCTCCTGCGCCCCAATTTTATTTCCATCAAGCACAGAAACATGAAGATTAAGCAGTGCAAAAAAAAAAAAAAACCAATAAATACTACAAAAGAAAACAAGATATTTCCTCATTGCACAAAGCAGGGCATGAGAATGGTATAGTATTCACTGTAAAAGAAATGGGAGTACTAGATGTGCCCAAAATAAGATCTAGTTCACAGTGGTATGCTGAGATAGGATCAAGCAGATGTAGACCATCATCACTTCTTGTTTATAACCCATGTTTTACAGTAACAAAATACCTAAACCTTTTGACGTTGTCCACAGAAAGCATTTTCTGTCCTGGAGAAAGTGGGGGGTTTTGGGTTAGGGTTTTGGTTTTGTTTTTTTTGTTTGTTTGCTTGGTTTTTTTTTTTTTTTCATTTTGTTTTGGTTTGTTTTTCAAGAATACAAATTAAAGATTATTTTTTTTTAATACAATAAAAATTCACTTTATACAATAAATACACTTTTATAAAATATTTATTCACTTTCTGGCTCTGTTCACTAGTCACCTGTTATACCCCTGATTATGTATTCTCTTAGGAAAGCCAGATATCTGTTACCATCTAAACTCCTAGATACTTTCAAATTAAAAAATGCATTTGAGGAAATGAATGATACCTGCATTTATATGAATACTTATGGGAATGGAAACTACTTTAAGTATACTAGTTTCCCATTGTTTTTTTGCTTATATGTGTTTTGTTTGTTTGTTTGTTTGTTTGTTTTGGGTGTGGGGATGTTACTTACATTTTTCCCCAAATTTTAGATTGTTTTTTTCAAGCATATTTTGAACATTGCTTTCAAGTTTTAGAGGATAAGAGATTAGGAACTGATCAAGTTTACACCTTGTAAAGTTACACAGTTATCATTTTTAGTATTTTGTAAATATTCTTTCATGTGACATACACCATTATTTCCTGGTTAAAATTGAATTTATTAAATGTTTGATCCAGGCAGCTTTTATAGATGCCTTTTTATTTCTTAGTTTTTGGAAAGAATAGAACACAGATGATACTATTGAATATTTCAGTACTTCTTGAGACCTCCTTTATTTTCTCCCCTTCACTGTTAAGTCCCAAGCCTATGTTTGATTTTCTTCTTTTATGGAACCTTATCAGTTTCCCTTTTATGTTCCTGTGCTTTTCTGATCTTATCCCTACGGGGCTCTATCTGTTCCTTTATATTCATGTTTAGACCTGTAATAATCTTTTACTTTTTTTTTTTTTTACTTTTTTGAATTTTGCCGTCACTGGAGAAATTCTGATGCCTCCACAACAGTTTCTATTCTGCCATTCCTTGGTTCACTTGTGTGTAACCTACCATTGTGTATTAAATATCTTCTCTTTCAGTAGCCCCCAGAAGCTGTGCACTCTCTTGCCCTTTAAACTTTTTTCCTTTCCCAGCAGACTATATCCTATAATCATGGAACAGCTGAAGTTTGCCTTCCCCCTCAGCCATCATCTTCCTGCTCTTTTACGTTCATACTAACATTACTTCCCACAGCTTTTCTGTAATCTTTCACAATTTCAGCTGCTGAATTTTCAGTTGTTTACATGTTCTATCATTTTTGTTAGTTGAAATAAACTGATCTAAACCAGGAGCTGCCTTTACCCTCCAGAGCAAAAGAGCAAAAATATTCCATGTAATGACTTTGTCATCCTGCTTTGCTCTTTAGATATCTCTAAATAATTTCAATCGCCTTTTTGTGCAAAGGCTTTCATTTTTGGAATATGAATTATCCTCAAAAGAACGCCTAATCACCTTGTCTTCTGGCCTCTGTGGAACACGTGAATTCTGTTCTGCATTTGTTTTCCTTTTCTATTGTTCAACAGGAAATCTAACAAATCTCTCTCCTTTCCATGAACTTATGAAAAAGTGCACCTTTGATACATGGTACCTTTCTCTGTTGTTTGCACACCTGCCATCCCTATGGAGAATGCATCTTTATAACAATAATATATCGCTGTGGTTTAGCTCAGAAGCTTTATAGGATGCTGTTTTCATTAGGTTTTGGCTATGCTTTAACAAAGTAGTTCTCCCTACATACGTCCTATATTTTGGCAGCTGTGTTATAACACCTTGAAAGTTCATCTCCTACTTGATGCTTTCAGGAATGTATTGCAGGTGATTCTCCTCTCTTTAAATTTATATAGAAAGTAGACTTTGGGGCTTGTTCTTTTTCACCTCTCTTCACCTGTGAGATTTTATCACTGATCCTAACAAAGCATTTTAAAATCTCCTTTTCTGTGTGCACTAGAAGATGTTCTTCCTCTCCCTTTTTACACAGACCTTAAATTTTTTTGGCTGCCTCTTTTGTGTAATGCCATGCCAGACATCATGACACCTATTTGCACTCCTTAGTCTTCTGAAATGTCAATCTTGGAGTCATCTCCACCTGCCTCTAGAATCTTTCTCACGATGTGCTGGTACCTCCTGTTCCACCACTGTGCTATCAGATGTTTGAAGTCTCTTTCATACTGCATAGGATTCAATATAGCAGTATCATTTTGCTCATCTAAATAAGTAGCATGATGAAGTAAACCAGAGGGATACAGATACCTTGCATGTCTCTCTGAAATAGCCTTTGTTGTGAGTAAAAGCAGAAGCATGTTCCTGAAACAACGCTTTGCCTGCATTTTAAGGTAGCCAAGGTCAGGACCTTTCCAAGACCTTCCTTAAGGTAATGACTTTTCTTTGCAAATGATCTTAGGTAGCAGTACAGGCAAGAAGCGATCTAGTAATGGTGTTCCTATTTTAGATTGTTCAACACATGAGCAGTCTTTTTTCTTTTTTTTTTTTCAAGAAGAGGCAATAATAGAAAACTAAGAATAAAATGATCTAGAACAGAATTAAAATATAACCTTAACTTTTTTGCCTTTTAATGCTCTCAGGAAATCACGTGCTGATTGTACAGATTACTTAATGTTTTCTACATTCCTTTATTTTGAACCCTTTTTAAGAAGCAGGTATCATTATGTCTTTTCTGTTGTAGGGACAGGCAGCTGACTCCCACCCTGGAAGCACCAGAATAAGCAGAACCTCAGGACAGAAAATACCTCTGGGAGAGGCAAATGTATGATTTGTAATATTCTTTCCTCTTTGGTTTATAGTCACTTGCTGCTTATCATAGTATTTGAACATTAGTCTCTTCTAGTGATGTACTAGGTACAATACAACCAACAACCCTGGCCAAGAGCATATTTTTAAAAGGCATTAATATGCACTTGTACAATTTCACCAGTTTCCTGTGTTTTTCCATGGAGTATGCCACATCAGTGTGTTTTGAATAGTAAAGAATAAGAGTTTCTCTTGTTTCTAATGTATAATTCCATACTTGATTAGGAACTGTGTTTGGCAGTGTTTACATTACTGTGATTATGTGTTATAGAGACTTTTAAAGTTTCGTCAGCAAACTCAATACTTTGAATTCCATAAACACTATTATTTTAAGATGTATAACCCAACCACACTACTTTGTTCCAGGCTAAAATTCTCTTATATTCTCATTACCAAACACTTTCATTTATTTTAATTAAAATAAAATATCCATTTAATTTTTTAATGTTTTTGCATTAACCACCCCAAACTAGAGCTAAATTATACTTACTTTGTTTGAAGCTTTTATAATTTTCCATAGGTCATTAAAAAGGCAAAACAAGAAAAGGGTTTAAATGAGTAATTTAAAAAATCAACAGATATTTTAACATTTGCCATATTTCCATATTTAGCATGCATTTTCTCTTTCTAATTGGGCTATTTTACAGGATGACTGATCTTTCGAATATAGAACAGTACTGCTATTAATGCTAATTTTGATGATACAATTTGCCACATACAGGAACCAACATTTCTGGGGCACTTCAGAATGTGTCACTGCTGTCTAAAAGTGTATTGTACAGTATAAAGTGAGTAAGAATATATTTGAATGGAAACATCCATTCAAACTGAGGCCCCACACTTGAGTGACACACTTAAGACTTCTATGGGAGGGAGTGTTGGCTGTATAGTTTATTCCTAATTATCTAGTGCCTTGACAGTGGCAGAGCAATCACACTGAACAGTACTAGGGTTGGGTTTGCCTTTGTTACTTGCCCTGAGTATTACCTGCTCACAGAGAAACCTGCTGCTCCCTTGAGAGTGGCAGTATCTGGTACCTAATTGCCAGTAATTCCTTAGCTCCTTGTTCCTGTTTCAGTCCAGATGCAGTCAATATAACACCAGTGTGAGAAGTATTATAGAATCTCCACTATAATTCCTCTTTAACTAGCATCCTATTATCTTAAATTGCTTCAACAATTTTAGTTTTTTTTCCCTAAAGCTTCTCCTTTCTGTAATACCCTTTTTGTAAAACTGCCTAAGTATTTTACTGGTTGGATCTGCTACAGTTTTTTACTTTGTCTTTTAATGGCTTATTCAAAAGGAGAGAAAAACACAGTGGGCTCTTGGTAGAGTGCAGTAATATCGTTGTTAGTGTTCTCAGGGTTTTTCTTTCTTTGGAACATAATGGTTGAGCTAAGTCTTGCAGTGAAGACCAAACCTGCTGGGCAAATGGCAATAAAGTTGCAAACAGTGAGAGACTTGTTCACTCAAGTTCAGTGTGTGAATAGCTTTGTGCAGCTCTAATTAGAACCCTGGTTCTGAATAGGTAATTAAATACCAGCTTGGTTATCCAAGTGAGGGAATTAAACTGAAAATATACTGTTCAGGTTTATAGGAAAATACAAAGTTCTGCATTTCTTTTGGCTGGCTGGAATTACAATAAGCTCTGGAATACTTTTCAATTTTCCTATGTGAGATAGAAAGAGACACAGCTGGAATGTAGCACTGTCTGCAATGAGTCCCTCATGGCAATGATGCAGCCACTGAATAAGCTAAAGCTGACGTATGTCTTTAAGAAAGATATTCCTTTGCTTTTGGAAAAAATGAGCATTATTGTGTATCAATAAAAATAAAACCAGTGCCAGCATTTCAACTGGTGGATTGTCTGTTTTGACACCTCTTCCTCATTCCCCCACCCTGTTATTTCATGGATGGCTGAGTGTGAACTGCAATATGGGACATACATATTTGTGCTTTAAGGGCTGTTTCTCAGATGGATGGCAATGTTTAATTTTAATAATCTGATCACCTAGAGCAGGCACCTTGGACTCACGTATTTTATGAGGCTTTAAAACCTGTGAAGTACCTTTGGCTAAACCCACTAATTTCTTTGAAGTTTCCCTGCTTCCCAAGGCTAAACCCCAGTTCATTATTTTTCCTCTTCACATCAATATTTCAGCATTTTGATGTGTTTAAATATCTTTTTAGGCATTTCATTTGCATTACTGCTTTCTGACAATGCTCATATTGCAATAGCGATATAGTTCAGACTAATATCACAGAATGTAAGGCCAGGGATGTACAGAAGACAACCAAACAAACTGGAGGACCATTTTGGATTTTTTTGAAGTATACAGTAGCAAATATTTCTTAATATTCTCCAAAACAGGATTTAATACATTCTTTTTCTGAGAGAACACAAAGATATTGTGCTCTATACTGGAACAAAGGTTAATTGATTATCCTGAGTTTACTGAAAACTAGGAAGGAGAATGGAATGTCCTAAGTGCCAAAAATTGACTGCTAAGGATGGAGGAAAACCTGAAACGCATCAATGCCTCAGGCGATACATTCTCCCAGACATTCTGATGTGCCCTTACTTCTACTCTTCCCACTTGTCTGTATGAAAACCTAACATTATGTATCTACAAAGCCCTCCATCCGTTTTCTTCCATTCATTGAAAACAATGAAGTTATGGTAAATTTCATGGGTGTGGGTTCTTTTCCCTATTACGCCAGCACGTAGGACAGATGAGACAGTGCATAACTATTTGCCTAAATTTTCAAAATCTACGCTTCATTAATTTCCGGAATGAAAAGGACTGTAATAATCTAAAATGACTTTTTTTCATTGCACCAGTAATCTAATTTCCAGCTTCATCCAATAATACCTTGTGAAGGGTGACTGACAAGAGTAAAAACTACCCTACTGAAATCATGATTGCCTATGATTGCCTACCTCTGAATCCCTTGAAACTTCTTTCTACCACCAGTCTCAACAATTTAGAAATTTGATGATGACAATGGCAATACACACTGCATGCAAACCATTTATCGTGCCCTTATGAACCATGGCTTAGGAATCAGTAATGTTTTTCAAGGCCTGCACTGTTAAGAATTTAAATTTCATAATTTCTTGTATTTCAAATATTTTCTATTCAGATTTATATCCTCAAAAATGAGGAAATTGGTGCTGATATTTTCAGAAATAGAAGATTACTCGAAAAAAAAAAAAAGCTTACTTAGAAGGATTCTCATTAAAAATAAGAGCAGTTGGAAAGGCAATATCCTGAAGTAAATAGTGTCTTGAAAGTCTCAGTTGCGCTACAAGTTCATTGGATGAAAACATCAATTAGAGGAAAGTCCAAAATGTAACAAAACGGACAATATTCTTGCACTTTTTAGTGAAAAATAAAATAAATTTGCTTTAGAAATCACCTTTTAAAATATTAAAGCATACCTGGAAGACTGTGGCACCAAAGAAAAGTGGGAAAAAAATGGAAAAGATTGTATGAATAAAATTATTTATCTCGATATTCACAAACACTACAATTTGTCATCATTGCTACTGTATTACTTCATTATTGGGATATAATCTTTGGAGATTTTTTAGTGGAACCTGCTGTATGAGCTCCCTTTATGAGTTTCATACCTAATTAGTAGTAAAATTTTTATTTTTCTGCGTAAACATATGATTAAATATTCCTTATAATGATACTGAACACAATAAAAGGATATGGCTTTCAAAGATTTGTGTACATAGTCTACTGTAAGTTAAGATCAATCAACAAATATTTTAAATAATATATCCCTTTTGTGAACATGAGTCCATATAAGCATTAAGTGCAGGGTTTTTTCACATATGTTTAAAATGTAATGAAGTGCATGATTTTATTTAAATTATGTGTGAGTGAAATTATACTAGAAGACTTATCCTTTTTTGTGAGCTAATCATGTCAAACTTAAGATCAAAGGATTTTATTCCTACAACTAATTCTTTCTAATGAACCACAATTCTAATGATTTCAGTATTTCATAACATATGAGCCAAATGCTGCAGGCACCAGAAGTCTGGGCCAGATAGTTAATAGACTGGATGGTGTCTAGGTCCACTACTGGAGGGACCAGGAAGTCCAGGCCAGCAAGTAGGGAGGCTGTGGTCCTTGGGGGATTACTGCTGGTAAGGTCATGAGTCTGGACCAGCGACTGAGAAGACCTGCTTGCATTTCTGTGTCTTTGTGCATGAGGCATCTAGGAGACCAGGGGACCCAGGGATCAGCTACATGGTCTATTAGGTGTCTAAGACCAGGTCCTGGAGGGCTCCTTAGTGTTTGTGCAGGTGTACATGTAGGTCAGTACCAGCAGCTGGAAAGACTGGGAATACAGGGGCCAGGGTAGATTGACTGTCTAAAGTCAGCTACTGGAGGGATCCATATTGTATATATATATGTATACTTCCCATTAAAGGGCTTCAATTCTGAGAAGCCACAGTAACAGGATAAGGCTGTTGATATTGTTTCTGCTTGTGCCAGAGCTGAGTGTTTCTGTCTCTGGTGACCTGTGTGGATGGCTGTACAAGTTTTTTTTCAGTTGGACTTGATAATCTTAAATGTCTTTTCCAACCTTAATTACTCTATGATAATGTGTGCATGTGTGTATGTATATGAGTGTATCTATACTGGGAATACATGCTCAGCCTTGATACTTGCTAAACCTGAGGAGATGGGGCTGTGGCAGCATCACCTTTGTTTGGGCTGTGGGATTTGGAAACTTCTAACAAATATGATTGATTGATTTTTGAGGTGAAAAAGAAGTCCTTTTTCTGCTTAATATATTCCACAATTCCATGTGCTTAGTATTGTGCCTATTGTACTAGCTATCTTCTTAAGCTAAATAGTACCCTCTATAGTTCTTTGCAGAAGACCAGAGGGAGTACATTTATGTATGTGGCAATCAAACTAAGTGTTAGGTTAATCAGGGGTAGATGTTGTATGAAGTCTACTAAATAGGACTATAACCTTCATTTCACCTTTTCCAAATTTAATTTAGAATAAATGAATGTTCCTCTTTGCAGTGACTCTGTCCTGAGCCCGAACAAGTTAACTTCAACTGATGACTTTGAAAGGTTAAATCTAAAGACTCAGAGAGCAATGTAGAGAATTTCTGTATGTTGCCTATTTTTAATGTGGCTCTGTGCATTATTTAACCAAGAGCCACTGACCTTCAGTTATTCAGGATTATAATAAGGATTATATAATTTTGCTGTGTTCTCACCTGGAAGGCAAACCTGTGTGAAAGATGGATTTTTTAAAAATGAAAAGGGTGTATTGCAAGGCAAATTTAGTTGTTTCCTACTAAATACTGGAAACAAAGATCAGCAAGCATCCCTGAATTGTTTCTTCTCTTTATGTTTAAGTCTAATTACACAGAGGACACATTTTCCACTCAACCTTACTTAAAATAAGTGACACTGAATCAGATAAATGCAGGTTTTGTGGCTCAGCAGGTGAAAATTGAACCCCTAAACTATAAGTTTAGAAGTCCTCTTACATCTGTTTGCTCTGGGCACAACTACACTTCAGAATTAATTTTTTTCCCAACTTCAAAAAAATAAAAATAAAATTAAAAAAATACATTACAAGCTAGCCATGTAATTTGAAATTACATGTGATGGATACTAAATGGAATATGATTAAATATGAAAAGCATGAGTTCAGCTGAGGAGTGATGATAGTGAAGAGACTAAAGTTGAATTGGAAACCCAGGAGGCATAAACTAAAAACTATGATGTGTACCTGCAAGTCTGGCCATCACGATGGGATGAAAATTGTCCAAGAAATATTCTTGGATATGAGATAAAGTGGTCTGAGCAATCTGAGTAAAATAATAACAAAAAAAAAAAAAAAAAGAAACCCAAAAAACCCCCCACAAAACAAAAACCAAAAGCCACCACAACAAAAAAAACCCCGCCAAAACACTTTTCTTTTTCTTCTCTGCTGATTTCATTGCAGCCTGAATTTTATCTACCTACAAGTCAGTATTTTCCTTTCCTGTGTTCCTTAAAATACTTTTGTATTTTTTCCTTTTCACTCTTCTGTTATTTTGAATCCTGTCTCTGTAATTCCACTGAAGAATAGGAAAATTAATATCTAAGAGTAGTTTCAATCTTATATAAAGATATTGCTGATCCATAAAAAGGGTAAACAAATACAACTTTATTATTAGATAAAGTTTGTAGTGTAGTTACAGTCAAGTTTTGTTAGTAGCATATTCAGAACATTTTACACCTAATGAGTTGTATTTATTTCTTTGATATTAAAAGTTAACCAGAAAAATAATCTATGTCAATGTAGACTGATGCGTAACAGAGGAAATTGTTACTAGAATTACAAAGTAAGTCACTTGAGGAGCTGTTTTGTCATCCTTATGGACTGGATTTTTTCTCCTTCGTCTCTCAGAGAGAAGAAAGTGATGCAAATTACTGATTTATATAGCGTGCTGAGAAGATCTGAGCCAGCTGTTTTATTTGCTGTTTTCTAGTTTGGAAATATCAACCCTACTTTGTCATATTTTTGTCAGAATATCTGAGTATGTGATTATGTATACAATGTTCTGGATCTAATGAGGCTCATTCAGTGCTTTAGAGAGCAATTATTCAATTCTTGATTGGCACATTACTGTCTTGAGTTGAAAATCTGAAGCATCATTAGATGATTCCCCAAAATTACACACTAAAATTTAGCTCCTCTGTGGTTGTTGCATGCCACATGAATAATTTCTGTATTTGATGAGAATTGGTTTAGATACACTTATCCAAAAAATGCAGGCTACCTCTAGGCTCCTATGATATGAAACACCCTTATTCCTGGTAAGTACAAGCGGAACTATTCTTTTGCTACTTCTTTGCCTTTTCTGTGCTTCTTCATACAAACTAGCTTTCACTGTAATTGACACAACTCCTTTTATTTGCAAGAGGGCTTAGGATGCAGACTTCTTGACTTTCAACAACTCCCATGAAATCAAGTATTATCCCCACAGGAAAAACCCATCAGATCCTCCCTGCTAGTCAGTAATGAATGCCAGAGCACAACCTCCTATCTCACAAGCAGCATGACAAATTTATAGCATTGGGCATAGATAGCTTCTATGACCACCTTTGTAATTCGAAAGCTGTCATTAGGAGAGACAGATTGATCACTTCTGCTTATACTTTAACATGGTACAGCTAGATTGCATTTTTGTTAAGAAAGTGTTTACGGAATGATCAAGCCAACTAGAGAAGCCATATAAAAGGTTTCATGTACATTGTCAAGACTCCTTTACCAACATTCAAGGATGACTTTTACCTGAAATTTTATGCCATTAGTTTCTAAACTGGTAGTTTGCAAGCACACCATGGTGAGCCACGTGAGACAAAACCAAAATATCAGATCACTTGGAAAAGTGAGTGTATTACTTTTGATATACTGCAATGAATGAAATGCTTTGATCAACTACATTTAAAGACATTTTTCACCAGGATCACAGATTACACTGCAGAAGATACTGACATAATTCATGTGCAAAATTCTGAAATAAAATAGCATGATTCTCACTGATTCTGGTGTTGATCAGAAATCCTATCAGGAAGGAACTGGGCTCTGTTCTTAATTTACTTGGTAGTCAACAAGTCAGAGAAGAGGCTTACGTTTTTCCACAGAGGCAATTATCTTAACAAAAAAGATAAATGTTCCTAGACAATCTCCATAAAGTGAAGCCATGCTATAAAAAGAGGGTATGCTCCTAATTTGAAGGAGCAAAGTGGGCAAAGCATTTTTAATAACCCAGGGGAAATCAGAAAGTGTCTGAAGAGGGTTTATCTGTGGATCTTAATCTATGTAAGATTAAACCATTAATTGTTTTTACCAGTCACTGTACAGTATAAATTCCTGATAGTTTTACAGAATTCTTTCATTGCCTGGTGATCTTTAGTATCTTGTCATCTTTTACCATCTTCTGTAGGGATTTGAAGAATTTCACTCAGATTATTGTAATCCTCCTCACCCCTTTCTTCTGATGCCCTGCTCAGCATTATTGTCTTTGAATCATTTCACTGGAGAATGCAGTTGCATCATCTGTCTTGAGATGAAGGACACATTGTACATATTGTGGACTTCCCTTAAAAATAATTTCCAGCCTCAGATTCATACTAAATATCCTTGCTCCTGAGAGATAAATTACACTTTTGTCTTTGGATCAATGTAATGGCCAGCTCAATGTCTCTTCCTGATAAAAATAAAATTGTTCTCAGTATTGCTAAGGTTATGTTCCCCACTAGCTCTTCTTTCTTATTATAGACATTTATGTAATTAATTTTGTTTCCAATTATCTCTAATTTGCAATCAGTGATCTGATGCTTTGTCTCACCCTATTGTTTTTTTCTTTCCTTTTTTAGGGCCCTGTAGACACTACCATCCCTCAAATGGCCCTGATCAGCCTTCCTGGGGCCATACACTGCCATAGCCCTGGACCCTGTATCAGTTCAGCTTGGAGATATCAGTCCCTACCACAGAAATGTCATAGGAGTGCTGGTTTCCATCCCTGTCAGTTTTCCTCTTGAATAAACCTCTGTTCTGAACTGTGGGTTGCTTGCATCCTAGGTGGAGCACTTGCAGCTTGTCTTCAGATCTGCCTTTGTCCCCTCCCTTTCTCCCAGCTTGGGCACAACTGAGAACTTTAACTCTGAGACTGTAAAAGATCTGGTGCACTATACTGAAGATGAATAAGAACAGTTATAAGTCAAATTAAAGACTGAGTAAGCACAGTGCTTATAGTTCTGAAAGGAAATTGCAGGTACATCAGTATATGTGGTGATTATGCAGAGCTTTAAGTATTTTTTGAAAGAATTATTACTATGAAAGTTAATAGAAGATTAGAGACATTTTAGTTGTGATTTACTAAAATTCAAATTAGCTTGTTATAATTTTATAGGAGTTTTGAATTAAAAAAAAAATGTCTTTTTATAAAGGTAAAAAATGAGATTTGATAAGTTATGACACACTGTCACAGTGATTCATGCACTGATTCTTGTGAAATTACTCCTAAACTAGGAAAGATTGTCTTTAGTACCCCTACAGGGATGCCGGAGAGGGACTCTTCACCAGAAATTGTAGCAATAGGACATGGGAGAATGAGTTTAAACTTAAACAGGGAAAGTTCAGGTTAGATATAAGGAAGAAGTTCTTTCCTGAGGATGGTGAAGCACTGAACCAGTTGACCAAAGAAGTGGTGAATGCTCCATCCCTGGCAGTGTTCAAGGCCAGGATGGACAGAGCCTTGGGCAACATGGTCTACTGTGAGGCATCTCTGCCCATGGCAGGGGATTTGGAGCTAGGTGTTCTTAAGGTCTTTTCCAACCCTAACTATTCTGTGATTCTATGATTCTATAAAAGGGAGTTGGAGTGAGTATCTAACCAGCTTGGGGTGAACCATCTAGAAACTGGTGCTTTTAGTTAGATGATGTACCTCAGCTAAGCTGCTTTTCATCAGTCTCATTAACTTGGACATAGACTAAAATGGCTGTATGGTTCCTGAAAAAGAGATGCTTCACTCTGAACTGCTAAAGAACTGTTGGAGTAACACATTAATTGGTCATTCAAGCATCTCTAATTTGCTGTAATCAGAGTGAAAATAAAAATAACACCATTTCTATTCCTTAGATTTCAAAGCAGTTTATATCAGACAGTGAGTTTCTCTAAATGAAACTGATTAAAGTCAGGGATGGTAATATTAAGTTAGCTTAGATTTGAAGTGAAGTTGGTTTAACAAGTGTAAGTTTCAGATTTAGACCTTTCTTCCTGATTGCAAAGATGTAAATGAAAAGTAAAGTAGGCATAAATTGTTACATCAGAATAAAATCAATTTAATTCTATTCTGCAGTGCTATTAAAATAAACACTAAGGCACCATTAAAAAAATAAGACATTATAATGTATGAGACAATAGAGAATTAAATCTGCTGATTTTCATTCTTTTCCAGTGTATCATACTTAGAAGATAGTTTGTTTTTAGCAATATTGCAGAAAAGATTATCAAAGGAAAGGTTTTCTTTGGCAGCAGGCAGAGTGCACTGCAAAATTCAGGTTAAAACAACTGTTTAAATACTGTTTCTCAGTACAGTCTTTTCTGTCTTTTACCATTAACACTAAGGCTTTTTTTTCTGGGGAGAGATCTACAGTGAGATTTGGTGTTCAGAATGCCACTCTTTATGGCAAGCTGTTTGAGAGTGTAAGTTTGAGAACCCATTTTTATTTTGTGCTAGTTAAGTATTTAAAGGTTTCCAATGACCTCTGTATCTTTCTCAGAGAATGTAATGGAAGAGAACCCTTTTTTTTTTTTTTTTTTTAACTGAAAATAAAAAAAATAGGTACATATTTCCTCCTTATCCCTCAACTTGGACACTGGCAGGAAGGTGGATAAACTGACATAAATTATCAAGAATGCATTGTGGTGTCCTAAAATAGAACCATAGAATGGGTTGTGTTGGAAAGGACCTTAAGAACATCTAGTTCCAACCCCCTTACTGTGGGCAGGGACACCTCCCACTACACCATGCCACCCAAGACTCTGTCCAATCAGGCCTTGAACACCACCAGCAATGGAGCATTCACAGCTTCCCTGGGCAGCACATTCCAGTGCCTCACCACCCATACAGTAAAGAACTTATTCCTTATATCCAATCTAAACTTCCTCCATTTAAATTTTAACTCGTTACCCTTTGTCCTAATGGCCATCTCAGCAATCTGGTATGGAATTTAAGCAAGGCAGGTGTGTCCCAGCTCCAAACGTATTTCAATGTCAGGCCCAGCATAAAATTAAGTTACAGTACAATGCAAACAACACTGGATTCAATGGCCTGGAATCATCAGATAATTTCCTGAGGTTTGAAATCTGATGCTGTGCTCTTTATCATCTTCTTTATTAGTCCAAAATCTGAAAGTTGATCAGCCTAATTCTGACCTCAGCTAGCCAAGTAAAGCCAAATATGAATCAATACGTATGATGTTGCATTTCTATTTAGAGACATAGAAAATCACTAAGCATTCTTTCCTCATACCAACAGTCAAGTTATTGAGGATCTTAAACACACATAATGGCAGAAAATGATGCCACTAGGATAAATACAGTATTTTGTTGTAACTACAGGAAACAATCATATGAAAGACAATAAGTAATGATTTTCTAGGGTAAATAATACCTTTTAGATATCCTTTTTTGCCCCCGTGCAGGGAAAATTACTAAATGTAAAAACTCTTCCTTGCTCTTTGCACAGATATAAGTGCATTGATGGGACCTTGCCTCAGAGTGTAGGATTTTCCCTACAATAGCTATGAACTCAGTACGTCACAGTTCTTGGTGAACTTTTCAGGACATTGAAGTCAATTTGGTTGTGACTTTCTGTCAGAAATTAAATCTCGATCATACAATATAACAGTATATTTCCACAGCAAAGTTGTTCAGGAAAAATTTTGTCTATAGAAATGCTCTCAGTGTTTTACAGATGAAATAAAAAAGGTCAATATTTCCTCATATGTTGACATTATATATTATGAGCTCAGTGTGATTGTATCACCTGACTCAAACAACCAAGAATAATTCCTCATCCTGGAGTCTGTCATTCCCTATAAAGTTGAAGTTTAAAAGCTCTGGTTTAAAAATCCCCTTCTCCTCACAACATTTTTCATCTTATTCTTGGCATATTTTCAGTGATTTGAAGGAATTAAAGTCAGTTAACTGGGGTATTGTAGGAAAGAAGAGGTGAAGAGTTTGATAGTATTTTTGGTACCACTGTTTTGTACCAGGCGGTGTCCAATAACCATCAGCAGACAATTTACGTATGCCAGGAATAAGCAGAGGTTTCCTAGCATCAGTTTCAGTCTTAATGTGGTTCAATGTCGACTTCTTTTGCTTTGCAAGTCCCATGCATCTCTCCTGTACCAAAACTGAAAATATTTTATCAAATGTCTGCACCATGTCCTTGGCACACACACCAGTTGGTCTTTTAGTGAGAGTGGCTTTGCCAAATATTTTTCTGTTCATAGCTCCACTGTCTTGTATTATTCCCTTCTTCCAGAATTCACACCTGCTGCTAGAGTATTTTTTATCTTCAGCTTAAAAATATTTTCTGGTTGTTTTAATATGGTGGTGGTAGGGAAGATGGCACTTCCTGGGTTTCCTGGGATATTTTCCTTACTTTCTTTTCTTTCTCATTTTTTTTTTTTAAACTTCCTCTCTCACTAACTCCTTTTTTCTTCTGGTCATATAAAAGAAAATCTAACACTACATCAGGTTGTATCTATTCTCTTAAGAGTAATGATCACTTATATGAAATAGTAATAGGTACTGAAACAGACACCAGAGAAGTAAAAACCATCTTCTGTAACTTTATTTCAGCTGTGTGGTGTTTATGGATTAAAATAGCAACTTGTGGATTAAATAAAAGACAAATACACTATGAAAAGACAAATACCTTGACTGTGAAGGCTATAAGTTAGAAAATATCCAGGTATGCATACCCAGTGCTAATATTGCTACAGCATTAAATGCATAAGATTCATGGTAGTGACGGTGTTAATTAAGCACATAAGTAGTAATTAATCACATAACCTTTTGATGAATCAATTAATTCCACCTCTTTGCATAGTTCTCTGTAGCTGTTTGCCTACATTTGTAATACTACGATTTTCTTAAACATAGGAATGGCTTTACAAAAACAGAAAAAACCCACTTTGCTGAAGTGGTGAATGAATTCCTTGGTTTTCTTTGCTTACATATGCAGTTTTTGCTTTACCTATTAAACCATCCTTCTCTCAACCCATGAGTTTTTTCACTTTTCCGATTTTCTCCCACATCATGCAGTGGAGGAGTGGGAGAGTGGCTGTGTGGTGCTTATTTACTGGCTGGGGTTAAACAATCGCATTATACCTTTAAACTCATTAAATGAGGAAAACTGGTGTGATCGTAGTAACTGTTGAAACAGAAAGTTTATGTGACAAATATAGCCTACAGTTTACATAAATTTCGAGTTTATTTGGTGATCCAAAGGGTATAATGTGCCACTAGCCAGATTAGCCTGTTCTAAATGTCTTTTTTTCCAATTTGAATTTTTCTTAACCAGGAAAATGTTTTAAAATGTCTCAACCAACTAAGGATAATATTCCTTTTTCTATTTTAGATTTTGTATAAAAAGTGGACAAGTTTATGAGCCAAGAAAGGTTTTACATTTCAAAGGAACAAAGATAGCATTAGTTCTATGTTGTTTGTTTTGGGGGGATTTAGGGTTTTTTTTGTTTGCTTGTTTGAATTTTTAAAGTTATAGACACAAAGATATTGAGCATGTAATTTAATGTTCGTATTATTCAGTTTAAATTAGAAAGCAGGTACCAGTGCCAAGATCTGGAATGTGGAGATTTTCAGTATTACTTAATATATTTGAGAATATTAAGAAAAACATTGACTTTTAATAGGAGTTTCCCTGTTTTCTTTCATGAAAACCTCTGAAATTTCCACTCAGGAAATCTATATTTCCCATCTTTTTTTCCCCTGAAGATTAAAACCATTTTCCTTACTTCCCTTATTTCAAAACAAAAGAGTGACTGCTCTATTTGGGGCAACTTCCCTCAGATTTTGGTAAGCATTCTTTTTTTATGTTATATCTAGCACAGTCTGTTGAACCCTATTTTTGTTGCGTATTATGTGCAGCACACATGTTTGAAGTCACATACACATATCTTTTTTTTCCTATGAGCTAAACTTTCTCTGATATGAATTTATATTTGTTTTGTGCATGCTAAAAACAATGAATTACTGAAAGCGGGAATGAAAAGAGAGTTCTATCTCACAAAATTGTTTACAATTACTTTAAGTTATGCCCCAGAAATGACTGTCATATATGTGAATGTCCCTGAGCCAGCTTTAAACTGTTGCCTGTACAGGCTAATTCACACTGAATAAGAGAAAACTTCTAGGTTAATATTATTAGAAACTTAATTTTCAGTCTTGAGGGATGTCAGGGACTATTTAGTCTATGCATGAAATCCTTGAGCTATTCAATTTTACTAGAGATATGCCATTTATTTTAGATTAACTGGAATTCTCTTTGCATACTAAAATAGATTTATGTAATGCATTGGTACTACATTGTGACACTGTAGTGGAAGTAATCTAGTTACTTTAGTTGGGGTATTGCAGTAACACAGTTATACTGCTTTTGGCATCTGTGCTTGCCTTGATATCTCTGCAAAACATTATATTGGGTATTGTAACAGTCTACTGCAAAAGAGATATGACAGCTGTGTGAAGAATGCTTGCTCTGATTTTCATCCTGAATTGGTTAATTTGTAGTGAGGTGTACTGGGAGAGAAAGAAGAAAGCATACAGTTTAAAATAGTTTAGTAAACATTTGTATCTTAGTTTTGGAGTATCCCAATGAAACCAAGTTTTAGATTTAAAATAAAGATTAAAAATATCACATATTTCTTTCAGCTAAATTTTCAAAAGCAACTGTCAATGAGTACTCAGGACCTCTCTCGTGCACTTGCATGAATGAATTACTTAAGAGTAAAATGATGTTTAAATGGAGTGCAACAATTTGATTAAATTAACGAACCATCATTCCTTTAAGAAGATTTTTTAAAAATATGAAGTACATACTTTAAGAAACTCAAAGTGAAATGGCAGTGAAATGGATGGAAAAAAAACTTGGGCAACATAATACATGAAGTTAAGGCTTCTACCCAGAGAATTCTCTGGATATACCAAATATTTTCTGTCCTTGGTGTCAAAGAGAGAATTATTCCATTCCAAGTTACACAGTAACTCCAATCAACTAAGTGCCGTTACACCCCTGTAAATATAGAGTTGATGTGACAACAAGCAAACCTGATATGGATCTCCTCATCACATCCTGCCTCACGCACAATTAGTACGCTTTCAACTACTGGGGAAAACAGACAATATATTCCTTGTAATGAATTCAGGTATTATAAGAACATGCATGACATGTTAACAACAATAACATAATCGCCAAAAAAAATTACCTTACTGACCCACAACTCATCAATGTGAAAGTCTGGGGATCACCAAACTACTTTTTTCAGTCGCCACTTGCTGTCAAGCAGGAAAATCTAAATATTATCCTGGGAAGAATATGGGGATGTTGTCCAGGTAGCTAGGGACCAGGTTAGGAAAGCCAAAACCCACTTAGAATTAAACTTGGCTAGGGATGTTAAATATACAGGAAGGGATTCTATAGGTGCATTGCAAATAAAAGACTTACTAGGGACAACGTGGGCCCCCTCCAGAAGCTATCAGAACTGGCTACCCTGGATTTGGAGAAGGCTGAGGTTCCTAGTGACTTCTTTGCCTCATTATTCGCTGGCAAATGCTCTGGCAAATCACACCCCAAGTCTTGGAAGGCAGATGCAGGGACTGTGAGAATGAAGATCCTGGGCCCACTGTAGGAGAGGATCTGGTTCAAGACCATCTTAAGAACCAGAATGTACACAAGTCCATGAGACCTGGTGAAATCCATCCACAGTCCCTGAAGGAGCTGGGAAATAAAGGTGCTAAGCCACTGTCCATCATATTTGAAAAATCATGGCAGTCAGGTGAAGTTCCCAACTGGAAAAGGGAAAAATAACCCCAATTTTCAAGAAGTGGGAAATGGATGAGCCGAGGAACTACAGAGCAGTCAGCCTCACCTCTGTGCCTGGCAAAATCTTGGAGCAGATTCTCCTGGAAGGCATGTTGAGGCACATGAAGAAC
>JAOEHX010034865.1:0-19100 GCA_025448015.1 Bolborhynchus lineola | reverse complement strand
TTTAGAGACAAAGTTGTCATGTGAGACAGTGTCGAACACTTTGCACAAGTCGAGGTAGATGACATCAACTGCTCTACCCCTGTCCATCATTTCTGTAGTACCATCATAGAATACCACCAGACTGGTCAGGCAGGATTTCCCCTTCGTGAAGCCATGCTGGCTGTCACCAACCACCTTCTTGTTTTTCATGTGCCTCAGCATGCCTTCCAGGAGAATGTGCTCCAAGATTTTGCCAGGCACAGAGGTGAGACTGGTCTGTAGTTCCTTGTGTCATTTGTTTTTCCCAGACTGAAAGTCAAAAACAGAGCACTGCACCAGCTACTGAAGGAGAAAAGTTACTGCTACTGCTGAACCCAGGACAACTGTGAAAATAAATATTCATAAACAGCCTTGCATCCTATACTTCACTAAATCAAGAATGTTTCTGAGATGGTAAGCCACAGAACATGAGTAAAACTGAGTACACACAGCCTGGTTTTTACTGTGTTTCATCGTCAGAAAAAAAATGAAAGGGAAAGGAAAGAGACATAGGACAAGGATATCATCAGTAGAGAGGAAAAAGTCTATATATTATTTTGAATTGCCTTAATAATGTGTCATAATTGCAGAAACAACCTTGAAAAATGAATACAGGAGAATCATAAAGATATCCATGAATGAAAACCAAGAAGACCCGGGAAAAGTTCCTTTTATTCCTCCATTAGCTATAGCCCAGAGAAGGTATTTGAACAAGAATAACATCACAAGAAATTTACAAAGGACAGAACAAATCGAACATCTTTAGCAGCAGATTTCCACTTATCTCAAATTCCTTTGAATCAGTCCAACAACATGTAGATTTCAATTTCAGGCCATGCAACCCAGCAGAACAATAAACTGCAGTAAGTCTCATGATTTACTGAACCAACAAATACATGCACGCATCTTCCTCAAAAAAGCCATAGCACCTCAATTCAAGGCATTAGTGCTTCTGTGAGCAGTATTTATCACCACAGTTTAGTAACTCTCTAACATATAATTTAACTGAGCTGCAGAGTATTGTGTTGTGGGAATTAGAGACTCTTGGATGGTGTTATAAGACATGAAGCTGATGGCCAAGTGACTACCAGCTCTGAAAGGTACAATGATAAAAGTAGTATGCCTCCAGAAACACACTGTCCTACAGTCTTTTCTTGCTATTATGAAGCAGAATAACACCAAACATGAATGCAGAAGAAATTGTTTAGTAGGGATTACAGTCATGCCTAAAAAATGAGTCCATATTAAAAATTCCCCAAGCTTCTCCTATTTATGTTACTATAGTGTAAAAGTCCTCACATAGGCAGTTCTCACCTTAGGGCGACAGTACCTTCCAGGCAGGTGAGCAGTGGTAAATTGCCCATCTCTTGATGAGCTGGTAAGGTAAGCAGCCTATGCAGTCTCTCCAAAGATGTAATGAGGTGCACTTTAGGATTGGTCTGCTGGAGGAAAAGCAACAGTCATGGGCTTGTTTGGATGGGAAAGAAAGAGAGGTGTGGGTTTGGAGTGGGAGGCTTTCTGGAGTTCCAAACACATTTGGACTTTTGAGTGCTTTTTCAAAGTGAACCTGATCTCAACGCGCATGAAGGTTTTACCCAACCTTAGGTAAAAATATTATGAAATGTCAGTGCCCTTTTAGCACCTGTCAGAGAATGGGAAAAAAAACCCTCAGAAATGCTGTAAATTTTCACTCAAAATGAATTACATAACACAGACATTATTTCATTTTTTTTTTACATTTCCCAAATATTTTAGTACTCTCCAAGAAACACTGTGTATGCAGTGTGCTGAAGAATTTTGTTGCTTCATTAAAATTTTAAAAATTCCTTATGTACACTTTCAAATGGAGGAAGTTTGGAATTGTGTTCAATAGTAATGTTTAATTCAAGTTTCGCACCCACATTTACACAGGTTGTGTCTGCATTAATGTTTTGGTCTGAGCAGTAATAAAATTTTGAGATAAAGCTTCTGTCTCCACCAACTGAAGGTTGCTTTGCTTCACAGGGTCTTCTTAATGAATGAACTGGTTTCCTTTTGAAGGGCTTAGGTGTACACCAAGTGTGATCCAGTCACTAACAGAAAAACTAGTAGCTGCTATTCTGAACAACATTAAACTATATGCAGGGTTGGGATGTTCAGTCCAGAGAACAAGCTTAGGTCTTGTGTGAAGCAGAACTAAAATGTGTATAACAAGTGTTGAGACCTCATCATCACCCACTTTGGCCTTTTGTGCTAAATTACTTGCAAATGCAAGAATATCCACTGATCACTATATGATGATACGAGCTCTGTTCAGATCAGAGTCTGGGAGAGGTTTGCAAGGAATGCAACATGTGAACAGATACAAAATGCTGAAATGTTTGCTCTTGTCTTTTATAATATCAAACACTGCTGTATTCCTCATATAAAGAAATAAGATAATTTGTTTTGTACTTGTTTCAAGGTGAAAAATGCATAAAGTGTTCTGATACAGGGATCTAATTTTAAGCTGCAGTGGGAAGACTTACTATTCCACAAATATTTCTGACATATATGAAAGCTTCTCCTTCTATGTTAAGGTAACTCATGCCTGGAGCTTTTGATGAAAATCAAGAGGAATGTACCTAATAACCTCATGACTGGGGAGAAAGGATTACTTTCTCATGTGATCTGAAGCAGAGACTTGAGTCTGTTTTGGCCCAGTGTTAAACCAGGGAAGTTGTAAGTTCAAGACTGTCTCTGTCCTTGTCTGTACTGCAGCAGTCAGAAGCACTTCCCTTTGACCCCATCTGTCTCTATGTGCCTTATATCTGTGTCATTGTGAAATCCAGGTCAACACCAGGTTTCTGCAGAAAGAAAACAGACTTGCCTACCTTGGAAATGAGCTGTGAAATAGCCCAAATACATGTTTGTCTAAAAGATCAAAGACATGATCATCCTGGCACATCTCTACAGAACTGACAACATGGAGTTTCTGTTGCAGTTGTTCTGCTCTGTGTAACTACTTGAAGCTTCATCTCCATTGTCTCAGTCTTATCCAGATGGTCATCTTCCAAATTAGATACTGGCTTCTGCTTCTGTTTGCTTGTGGCGGTTAATGTAAAGTAGCTATTGAGATCTTGTGTTCTCAAATTTGGCCATATTTTCAATCCTTTTTATCTATTCTTGCGGTAACCATCAGTGGTTAATTTTCCGACTTTTCCAACAGTTGAATGATAAATGCTTCCTATCAGTGTATCAGTAGCTGCTATTTAAGCAATGACAAAAAACCGAACACATTTTAGTGAAGGTGAGCAACTTCCAGTTCCTTCCGCTCCATAAGACACTGAAAGCAAAGTGATCCTCTTCCCTCTGTAGTTCTATACTGAAATAACACCTGTGCTGAGATACATACCTTTGAGAATCACAGCAGGTGGGAATTAAGCCAGCATGAGCTACAAATAACTTGGCCACTTTTAATAACTTCAATACTGTCATGGTTTAACCTCAGTCAACCAAGCAGTCTCTCTCTCACTCCCTCTCTTTCCTCCTTCTGCTCCCAGAGGGATGGGGAGAATAGAAAGAATGCAACTCCCACGGGCTGAGATAAGAACAGTCCAGTAAGTGAGGTATAACACAAACCACTGCTGCTACCACCAATAATAATAATGATAAGGGAAATAACAAGGGATGAGAATGCAACCGCTCACCACCCTCTGACCGATACCCAGCACAACCAAGCACTGATCTAGCCCTTCTGGGTAAGTGTCCCCACTTTATATAGTGGGCATGACGTGCTGTGGTATGGAGTACCTTTTTGGTTAGTTTGGATCAGGTGTCCTGTCTCTGCTTCCGCCCGGCTTCCCCTCCTTCCTGGCAGAACATGAGACTCAGAAAGTCCTTGGTCAGAGTAAACATTACTGAGCAGCAACTGAAAACATCGGTGTTATCAGCTCTGTTCCCAGACTGAAAGCAAAAACACAGCACTGCACCAGCTACTAAGAAGGAGAAAAGTGACTGCTACTGCTGAACCCAGGACAAATACTTTGGCAGCTTGTTGGTTTGAAAGCTGGGAGACTGAAGCCTGAATGCTCCTATTGTCATTTCTCAAAATGTTCAATGTTCTTGAAGCCTTACCCTGAAAAGACCTGAGCTAGGCTGTATATCCGTTTTAGAGCCAATCAAGATTTGCAGGGAGAGTGATCTCCTCTGGGATTTTGAATGGGAAGAGCAAATTCAATAAAGTAGCTAAAAATCCAGAAGAACAATATTAGCCATGAGTGGGAAATCAGGAGAATAAAACAGCAACGTCCCAAGGAGTAGAAGTATTAGTTTGAAGAACTTGAGGCCACAGGCTACATTTAATTTTTTTGGATGAAATATCTTTTTATTATCCAAGAATTGTTATAAGCCCTTATGAAGCCAAGGGCTGGACATCAAATTGTCATTCCATACCTATTTTCCTAGCTGCTTCCATCTTCCAGGCTCTTTTCTATCCATAGTTTTTGGTCGTTTTTTGGTTTTGTTTTTTTTTTTGTTTTTTTTTCTGGTTTTGAGTCAATGATATATCATAACTGTGCCCTGAACATACTGAAACTTCACAGTATCCTTGCCACTGCTGCATTTTCAATTCCAAATATACCATATAAGTGCCATTGTTGAACTCATACCAGCTTTGATACAAATCTACATAGACTTATCTATGTATGTGTAAATCCAGGAGCACTTGAAACATAAGGTCTTCCATATAAGTGATTTTTCTTTCTCTTTGCAAACTTCAGTTCCTTCTTTGAGTATACTTTGCCTAGTGTTTCTCAGTTTCTTCATATTGCCAGTTTACTTTGAAACAAAAACAACCTTGTCATCCATCCAGATATTCAAACACCTTCTTAACCTCAACATCTCCTTATACACTTCAGTAGAATGTATTGCTTTACTTTCAAGAACCCTGATTGATATGGTTATTAGGTTCATGTAACTGTGCAAGCAAAAACATTATATACCCAGGAAGAGAGATTCAATTGTCATCAGCCATTCCATTTTTCTGGGCAGGCAGAAATTTTGAGATCAAATGTTGAATCTTTTTTCTTTGTCTCACAGCAGAAAGTATGACTTAGTAGACCTTTTATTCTTATGAAGTGAGTCAGTGCCTGAAACAAGAAGCAGCCATTGAATCTGAACTCCTACACGAAGATACTGTGCACCAGAACACTTTGTATTCCATGGATTTCTAAAGCTAGAAGGGGTGACTGCGATTACCTGTTTAATGGCTTCCACAATATGAGTCTCAGGACTTGTTTGAATTTCTCCCCTGAAGTTCTTAGAGCTGAAACACTCAGTGGGTTGGGTTTGCTTTTTGTAAACAAGCAAGTGAACAAAATCCAAATTCTACAATATTCTGCAGAAAGCATGCTTTAGAAAAGGAATGAAGAGTTTTCAGTTTTAACAGGGAAGATTCATTGAATTCCACATTCAACCCGTAACATATATCTCAAGGTGACAAGGAAACTCACCCTAATCTTTTTGATTACTTTTAGAAGATGGAGGATAGCGTCTCTGGGATTCTGGACACTGATACATCCATGGAGCTTCAGGAGAAAGACATTGCCAAAACTTCAAGAGGCTTCATCAATGTTTGGGACAGTTGACAACTCTGCCAAAAGCATGAAATGTAAACTAAAATAAAGATGTAAGTGAGATGGAGAAGAAGGGGAGCAAACTTGGAAATTCTTGCATTGCAGTATAAGGGATTTTTTCCCCTTTCAATTATTAAGATGTTTTTGCACAATTAAGCTTCTTTCAAGGGATAATAAATCAACAATTATCAAAATAGTTACTGATAGACACACATGAACCAAATTTTGAAATCTATAAATAAGTCAAAACTTGAAGACTGAGTTCAAACTTTACCACTATTTCTGGAAGGTGAAACCTGGAGTTTATTTCAAATATACCAGACCATATATTTGTAAAAGAGTGAGTGTAAGTTTTTTCTCAGACTGGAATAATCTGTTATTTTACTGAAAAATTACTTTTCTTTAGTAGCAGGTACAAAATTCAATACCTAAATGGTAAAAAATATTTAGTTTTGGTTTTGTTTTTTTTTTTTTTTCTTGTTTTTTTCAGTCGTTATTTACCCACAGAAAACACTAATGACAAATTATAATTTTGGACTGATTTTTTAACCCAGTAATCAAAAAAGACATTGCTTTTTCTTTCCATACTGCTTTTAAAGAGGAATTTGAAAGTCTGCAGAATTAGCTATAAGCTGTAACTGGAAGGCAGGAAACCAATCATTGAACAAAACTTATTTTTCTGGTGAATCTATTAATTGAAGTTATGCTGTTTTAAGTGGTCCCAGCTTGGAAGTGCCAACCTAGGATGAAATCATTAGCCTCAACATAGATACTGGTAACTCTAGGCCATGTATTTGGTAGATGCAAATAAAGAGCACGTAAGTAGCCAATTATCTGAGGAAATGAACCATTAACGGATTAATGTAATTGGAATACATTCTTTTATCAAGACAGACATTCACTTAAAGTGGTACTGTATTTGCTTTACACATGAATTGTTAAATATCTAATGCAACATATCATCACATATTCCAAAACAGCTACATCCCAGAAGGAGTCACAGGTGAGAAAAGAGCTAGGCAGAGACAAGCCTGACAAGTAACCCCCTCTTTCCTCCCAATCCCACAAATATTTTGATGCATCATTTACGTGAGCTCTATTCCAGGAAAAAAAAACACAACAGGTAAAACAACAGTGCACCTGCAGCATATTGTTTGCCAATCTTCCTTTACAGAAACTGTTGGTTTGTATCTTGGGTTTTAGCAATGCTATGATACATCCACTGCATAGAATGACTTGATAATGAGAACCATTTCTCAGACATTTTTCCAACTATATTTCATTTCCTATAACAAAAAGTACAAAGAAATGTATCATCATTCAAAGGGCAAGTATTCCCCATGAAAAAATCCCAAACATTTCTCATCTTTTTTCCCTTTTTATGCCAGGGTTACTTTGAGGGGGAGATAGTGACTGAAAGTATTTCTGTGAACATGATAGTAACCTTTGTCTGGTTTTTTGGTATTTGAAAAACACTCAAAATAGATTCTATCTAACACTGTGAGTGAAATGTAGTAAAATTTTAATAGAGAAACTATGAGGAAATCAAAGTCCTTGACAAGTGTAATAGGAAAAAAAAAATATAAAGCATAGATAAAAGAGAAGAGAAGAAGGGAAGGAAAATACAGATGACTATGGTTATTAGTCTTAGAGCACAGAGAATGGAGGCTGCTCCAAATACTTAGCTTTCCTGTCTTTTAGAAACTTCTTGAAAGCATCAGAAAGAAATGCCTTAAATAATATGGTTTTATGCAGAAGTCTTGTGTATAGGCATTGGTACCAATAGAATATATTGTTACATTTGCAACAGACTTTTTATTACTACTCAATATGTTAATAGAATCTGAATTCATGGTTTAATAAGAATTGAAAGATATATAGCAGAGTTAGGTACCTTACCTTAGTGGGTTTCTGTTTGTTTTCTGTATGAGCATGGAATTTTGTTCAAGACCAAATCTGAATACCTTTTTAGTATCTTTTTATCTGGAAGTACTAAAGCTCCCTCACAGCTGGGGACCAATGTAGATCTCAAGGGAATTGAGATGCTTATATGAGGGCAACTGAACTGACCCTTAGCCAATCCTGTCAATGGAAACTAGAGGGCTCCTCAGCCACTCTAGAGTTAAGCATCCTCTAGATATGGATGTCTATGTGTAGACATCTTGTGTCATCTCACGTGCAGATGGGTAACCGGCTTAGCTTCCGTTTGTCTTCTGTCCTTCTAAGTAAACATTTGAAACCAAAAGTGAAAACTTCCATCAGTACACTGTATTTCTGAATAATTTGTATGATGCTTCTTTACATATAAATGTGTGTAAATTTAAAGCAAACCCAAGAGAATACTTCGTCACTTCATAAAAACAGATAATGTTACTGCAAATTTAGAAAGCACTATCTAAGTTTAGAATGAAAGCCATTTAAATATGCCATTTTGGGACACAAATTCTTTGATCTAAGGATTTGGACTGATTTTCTATCAATCATATTCATCATTCCCTTACTCTATCCAAATATCGAAATCTATCTCAATTATTGTAGATACAGATGCGATATTCAGAACTATTATTTAGATGAGTAAGTATTGAAGAGGTATCACATTTTTATGACTTGTTTAAAAAAAGTTGATATATTTTATAAATGACATATGAATGCTTTCCAGGGAAAATTACTTTGCAGTTTAACTTTTTTTCTGACATTTTCCCCAATAAATAATCAGCTGTTTTCCAACAAGACAACACACAGCTTGAACTCTGAGCCTGAAGGTTAAGGCACTATCCATTTATCTCTGTCCACATAATGTGAATTATTGGTTATTTGCTTTTCATTGTAACTGTGTTATTGGAAAATTCCAAGATATATTTAACGTATTTTACTTAATCTTTTCTCACATTTGATTGGTTAAATTCCATGCTTGGTGTTATTCTAGTGACACAAGATAGGCTTCAGACTTTACTGAGTAGCTACTGTAGCTCAGTATATCTGTTGTTCTTGACATTTACACACAGCCCAACTTTATTTATACTGTAGCAAAGTACCTAACTTGTGAAAAGAAGAATGCACATTCAGCAATTTATGCTATTCCAGCCACAAGATTATTTTACTGTCTCTTGAATAATTAGCAACATGGATGCAGATAGAATATACAGTAACTTGCTGACTTTGGGGTAGAAAAAAAAGATTAGAATGACAAATAGTCAGACTCCAGGGTCAAATACTTTGCCAGTAGTTGCATATGTTTATGCCAAAATACATAAAGAAATGTCACTTCAGTACATGAATGATGACAAACACTCCAAGTGGGACTGCACTTCATCAATCATTTCAAACACGCAGATTGGGTTTACCTATATAAACAAAAGCAATAAAACTACTCAAAGCCTCACCTTAAACTATTCAGGCATGACATAAACAGTGTTACTGCACAGTCAATCCCCGTTTTACTTGAGAGGTGGTCAGAAAGCAAGTGACAAACTGATTTATTAAGATTAATAAAGCATGCCCTTAATAAAAATAAAGCCAGCTAATATTTTGCATAAGCATGGGAATCTTGTTTAAGGCTAAAACAGACCAGGACACATGAGAAATAGGGAAGGTGATTAAGAAATCTCTTTGCACTGTTTTTCTAGATGTACTGAGAAGATTTGAGGAGGTTTTAACCACTCAGTGAGGCTCAGGACAGAGACTTTCTGCAGACCCAAAGTGCAAATCTGAGGAAAAAAAAAATATTCTCTTGCAGAGAAAAAAAAAAAAGAAAAAAGAAGAAGAAGAAAATGACTCAGAGGAAGGACTCTAAGTCATCAAAACACTGATGGGGCCCTCCCTGGCCATATCCCTTGGGTCTCATCAAAACCACATTGAAGTCAGTGGGAAACTTTCTGTTGACTTCACTGAGATTTGGAGAAAACCCCCTGTGAGGGAAATTTAATTGAATTCCTTAGTATTGATCTCTTAACTTCAGTTGCTCATTCAGCTTTTTCTCCTAAATCTGCACCCACTTTTTAGAAGGGGAAGGGAAAGGAAGGGAAAGGAAGAAAGGAAGGGAAGGGCCTGAAGTTAAAGTTTTAAATCATTGCAGGAAAGTTTTACATAAATAAAATCATACAAGATTCCTAAACCGTTATAAACATCCAACTAATACCTCTAGGACAGGTTAAACAAATGGTATTTTTTAATTCCTTACAAACATAAGAAAGTGAGCTCCATGTCACATATTCTCACTCTTTCATCACCTTTCACTTATTTATGTTTCCCTCTTTCTTTCTTTAATTACTGTGTGGCAAAATCCTAGGTTTAACCTAAGCTTTTCCATTCCTTTCTTGGTAGCCAGTCACTGAAGTGTTATATGACCTTGCACAAAAACTATTTCCTTAGTCTAATTTAGGCAGAATTAGGAAATAATCAAAGCAGACTACATTATATGGTTCAGGAGATGCTGACAACAGAAGCCTTCTAGCCACCTACACTAACATAAGCCAAATATTCACCACTTACCAGAGCCTATTCAACAATATTACAACCACAGAAAGACAAGTCAATCTGATGCTCCAGCTCTTCAAAGCTAAGGAAAGGGGAAGTGATCTCAAATTTTTCATTCCTTGCAGTAACTCTATTTTCTATGTCAAAATGGTCAAGCAGGATTTGTTGTCATCTTCATCTCACACAGAATAACTCTTTCTTTTTGCCTATTCTGCTCCTTGCTTCTGGATCCTTAGACTTATATTGCTTCTCCAGTACAAGTCCAGCAGAGTTTAGTGCTGAGTTTTGTGCTATGTCCATTCATAGAATTAATTTTAGCAGCAATTTGTTATAAAGAAGTTTTAACATTCATAGAATCATAGAATGAGTTGGGTTGGAAAGGACTATGCACAGTGACAAGCTGTCCCCAGCCAAAGTGACATCCCTACGCAGATTGGACTATCACGTTGTTTGCTGGCAGTGCATCTTACAGTGGTACAAAAATGCTTTGCTTCTCAAGCAGAAGTCATAGGATCATAGAATTATAGAATAGTTAGGATTGGAAAGGGCCTTCAAGATCATTCAGTTCCATCCACCCCACATCATGGGCAGGGACACCTTACTCTAGACCATGCCACCCAAGACTCCATCCAACCTTGAACACTGCCAGGGATGGAGCATTTACCAATTCTTTGGATGACCCATTCCAGTGCCTCTCTATACTCACAGTATAGAACTTCTTCCTTATGTCTGACCTGAACTTCCACTGTTAAAGTTTGAACCCATTACCCCTTGTCCTATTGCTACAGTCCCTGATGAAAAGTCGTTCTCCAGCACCATTGTAGGCCCCCTTCAGATACTGGAAGGCTGCTATGAGGTCTCTATGCAGCTTTCTCTTCCTCAGCCTGAACAGCCCCAAGATTCTGAGCCTGTCCTCATAGGCAAGGTGCTCCAGTCCCTAATTGTCCTCTTGGCCCTCCTCTGTAGAATCTATAGGATTGTATGAAAAAATAACTAAATCCACATGTTTTTATAATTAGATCTGAAGTTTAGATTGATCAAGCTGACAAAATGACAGTTGCAGTATTAATAAGAAATTTCTTATACACTTATCAGCTTAAAACAACCTTTATTGACTATATTTTGATATTTATGGTGTATAGCAAGTTCTTTGCAATAACAGCTATCAAATAAAATATTGCTATACCTTTGAGAGAACTTGCTAAGTCTTTGTAAATTTCTGTGACAGATGATAGAATATTTGGGTCTTGGAGATAAGAAAGGAACAAGTATATAAAAGTTTGCTTTAGTGTAGGAAAAGTAACATGTTTCTGGTTAATGCAGTAATCAGAGCAATTAACCTTGGAATGTATTTATGTATTAGTTGAAATGTAGCTAACAAACATAAGCATATTCTCCAAAATATTTTCAAACTTAATATTCAGAAGCATGGTTCAGGCAGTGTCATGGTGTGATATAAACCAAGGGGTAGACCATGAGGTACAGGTTATAGGGTAGAGTATATAAGATACGTAGAGAAAACTCTGCTTTAGGGATAAAACACAGGTAGAATGGAAACAAACTGTTAATCTGGAAAGAGATCTCTAATACTGCTCTTTTGTAATGTTCCTGCCTGCCCACAGCAAGGTTCTAATTGTTGCTAGGGATTTCGTTTTATTAGAAAGCATGTTGATCATTAGAAAAAAAATGTGTTCAACATATCTTAATCTGCCTGTGCAAACAGGCAGCATTTCCTATAGTAATTTTAATTGGCATCATGGGAAGGGTTATAGGGATGAATACCTTTAAAAATCAGGTGCTTAATTTCCAGCCTATACTTCATCAATATAAAAAAATCTACACTAGCTTTATCCTAGATAAATGGCAGCATGTTAGGAGACTTTTAGAGCTGTAAATTGAAAATTTTTGAAGCTTTTGGTTATTCTGAAGACAGAGAAATTAATGTGACAGTCAACACACCAGATTCATGCTTTATTTCCTATTAAAGTAAATTCTGAAAATCCCTGGACAATGCCTTTCTCTCTTGCCAAAAAGGTCCACAATAAAGACTGAAAACACAAATTTTGATTTATAAAAGTGGGAAAAAGCAGAATGAAAAAATACTCCAAAATTAGTTTGAGCAAACCAAACCAGATTTCCTTTGGGGATATAAAAGACTAATTTGGGATTTTTTCAAATATGTCATCTGGTCTAATATTCAATATTTTGACTTGTTCAATTTTGAAGTCTTTTGTCTTTATTTTTTTTTTTTTATTTTTTAAGATTAACTTTGAAATGAATTTTGAATTTACTATTCCAAAAGGTGCACCCAAAGCATATATTACTATGCAAAAGATGAAATCATTCAGCAGTTCCAAAAAAAAAAAAAAAAAAGAAAAAAATAAATATATAAAAATATTGTTTTTCTTCTGGCAAAATCACTCTGAATTCAAAGTAAATTCTTGAATAGTTTTGGTCCTATCAAACTTTATTCTGTAAGTTTCCTCTTCCCTGAAAAAAATTCAAACATATTTCTCATTACTTTTCCTTCTGGTAAACAGATCACGAACCTAAAGTCATCTGAACATAGCTATGTCTGTCCCCTGGTATTGTTTCATGTTCATATGGCTGTGATGCTGTGGAATTTACAGGTTTTTACAAAGTTTAGCATTCTTGTTGGCAATGTCAAAATATGTGATACCAATCATTTTCATAATACACTGTCTTTTTCTTTTTTACAATTTCACACCTAGCAAAAGCAGTCACATTGGAAGAGAGGGGGGTGCCTGCATAAGCATTTCTGAGGCCTCATCCTACATGCCTGTGCAACCCCAGATGATAGTTACCAATTACTATAAAATAATAGTTTGGAAGGAATAACTTAAATATGTAATTTTCTTCTCTGGACACTCAGGTTCATTTTTATCATAGTAACTAACTCTCAAATCATTGTACAATGTATGCTGTACATTGACTGAGCTAAACCAATCTATATAATAAGCAGCATATGAATCTGCAGGCAGCCTGATGTCAGGTGTTTCTCCGTGAAGAAACCTATTGTCTAATACTGGCAATTTTGCTTTAGGGTGAAACTAGTCCAGGTACAACATTGGCATGACACAACAGATGGCTAAGAGCAAGTGGCTGGAATCTATCATCAGATCCAGTGAAAGACTAGGGTGCCTGAACTTTGACTGAGCCACGGCAAGGTAAGTTTACTATCCAAAATCTTTGCTTGTGATTAGAGGTGATTAAACTGACCTGGAGGTACCTTTTTGACTATATATTTTTCTAAAAGCATCGAAGGTAGTTTCCACATGAGGAAAAACGCCATATTGTCTGAGCATTTGACCAATTTATTGCTTATGCCCCATTTAAACTCTAATGTTAAGAAAGATGAATGTTAAGAAAGAGAATTGTACACAAGTCCTCTATTTAACCTTTTATTCCTTTATTTATTCTTACTTCACATGAACCAGAACCACAGTATCTCAGCCCTGGAGATACCTGCATTCAGCTTTGAAAGGTCTATATAATCAATTGCAGACAAGCAGCACATCAAGCAAATGCAATTTAATGTGTGGGTAGAGACTGGAAAAAAATCCAGATACTCTGTGTCTGTCTGCCTCAGCATTGTCTCCAGTAAATTTAAAGGATTCTAAATTACTATGAGTCCTGTGAAAATCAGGAGTGGGTAAGCAGGAGGAATCCAGACAACTGAGCTCAGCTGTTACTGTCCCATGTGGCCTCCTGTCCTGCAAATTTGGGACCCAGGAGTGGTACATGATGCTTTTCACCAGGGAAAAGTGAGGGTGCTGAAGTACCTCACAGGTAGCTAGGTGCCTAAGAGAAATCTGTGTGCACATGTGCATGGAAGGCAAGGGCTCCTCAGGGAGCAAGGAGTGAGAGCAGCACTATTGCGATCAACAAAGCAGGGCAAGAGAAAAACATTGCTGTGTGAAGCTATTAGCTCAGCAACTATTGATGGAACTTTTTTTTTATCTCAAGGAATAGAAAGACAAAGCCAGCTCCCTTAGCACTCAGAGGTCCAAAGCTACGTGTGTGTCTAGCAACAGGGGACTTCCAGCTACCTTCCCCAAAGCCCCTGAACCACCATACAGGTGACATTAGTGAGCCAAGACAGCAATGAATGCTCAGAAATCCAGCAGAGCAGTGTTGAAAATTTCATCTTTCTCTGCTGTTTCTAGAAAATAATAGCACTCATGTTCCCAGCATGGCATCTGTATCACCTCTGCTTGAAAATCTTGTGCATGTAACTTGCCACAAGCCGTATCAGAAGATTCTAGCAGAGCCAGGAATGCAGTTTCGATGACTTACCTCCTTCTGTTTAATCATAAGGTTTCTCTATTATATTTGTGTAGAAGCTGTGTTTTGTATTTATGCACCGAACATTTTAACCACAAGACCATCCTTCTTCTGTATTATATTTGATAAGAGAAAACATTTTTGTGTTTATGCACTGAACATTTTAATTGACTATTTCCAGCTAACAGAATATTGCATCTTCTCACATGTAGAAGAGATAAGTATGTGTACAATCCCATATGTAATTTTTAATGAAGTCAAAATTAAATAAGACTTATGATAATTAAAAATAGACACTATATCACATACATACAAAGTAAGTAAAAAATTAATACAGTAATTTAATCCCCTAGGTACTAAAATAATAATGCTTTTGAATAAAGGAAAAATATGTGAAAAACGTTTGACACAGTGAAGGTGGCTATTGCACATTAACTTTTCTGTGATTTAATATTTGCCAAGGTATAATAGCAGCTCCAGACTCTGGAAGGAATTCTTTGCTAATCTCTTGGTAAAAACGGAAGCAGTTGCTGTCAAATGCTCCCAAACCCCACCACTGAGAGCTATTGGCTCCTCAATTTCTTGATAATAATTGCAAGACACAAACTGGATTTTTTTTAAAAAATCCCCAAGATTATCCTTCCTGAGAAAGCAGATTTACTGTCATTATTGCATTTTCTATGAACATGCATACAGATGCAGGTGTATAAACTCATGCAGATGTGCATATAAATTCACTAATATGAGAAAGAGAACCTAATTTTGGCCTCATGTGGCAGTTATGACAAGTGAAACTTTTTTTAAACACACAAGCATGCTGAGGTGCTTTATTGGTTTGTGTCTTGTTAGGGTGGAGTGCTGTTCCGTGTCTTCCATGCTGGGTTTAGCATAAGGGCACTCCAGACTTACTTGCAAAGCTAAAGCTGCTATTAATTGAAAAAACTATTTGAAGATATGTTGCATCTTCAAGTGAGAATGTAAGCTTAACAAAAGGTTGTGTCCCAGTCTTTCAGCCATCCCTTTTCTACAGTAAGTATGTCCTCATCTCTCTAACTTTGTGAGTTAAGAGCTGTGCAGGAGGGTTCAGAGCTAGAAAATGTGGACATCCAAGGTAATATTGCTATTTTGATTTGGTATCCATACGAGTTCTGAATAAGGTGAATATCACTGCGTGGTGTGCACATTAGATCTAGTGGGGTGCCTTGCTAATTATATCTGTAGTGTTCTTGTCTCCTCAGACAAGGAAGCAGAAAAGTCCAGCATGTTCTTTGCTTTGTTTAGTAAGTAGACAAAAAAACCCTGATTGACAGGCTGAGAAAGGTGGGGTTGTTCAGCCTGGAGCAGGGAAAGCTGCATGGAAACCTCATAGCAGCCTTCCAGCATCTGCAGGGGACTATAAGGATGCCAGAGAGGGACTCTTCATCAGGGACTGTATCAATAGGACAAGGGGTAATGGATTAAAACTTAAACAAGGGAAGTTTAGATTGGATATAAGGAAGAAGTTCTTTACTGTGAGGGTGGTGAGGCACTGGAACAGGTTGCCCAAAGAAGTGGTAAATGCTACATCCCTGGCAGTGTTCAAGGCCAGGTTGGATGGGGCTTTGAGCAATCTATTCTAGAGTGAGGTGTCCCTGCGCATGGCAGGGGGGTTGGAATTAGATGATCTTGAAGGCCCTTTCCAATCCTAACTATTCTATAATTCTATATGATCCTATGACTTTTGCTTGAGAAAGAGAAATGGTTCAGTTCAGTCCTGCCTGATTCAAAAGTACATGTAAGTTTTAATGGGGGGAAGAAAAAAACTTGGTGCACACTATAATTTGTAATTTCCATCATAGAAATACAGGATAATTTCATCTCAGCCACCTGATAATTCTTTTCTTTAGAGACAAGATGAAAATAGTTTAATCATAGTATTTTATCCTCTCTGATTACTGAATTAAAAAAAAGGGGCACAGCAGAAGAAATCTTTCTTGTTTCATTACAGTGATAAACTAGTGCTGCCAAGGCAATCTAGTCATTCTTCCAGGAAAGAAAAAGAAGAGCAAGAATAAGAGACAAACAATTCAAATTTTCTCTGGATCTTTACTGCCGTAAAATTTTCCTATCTAATCCAGCTCTTGCAATACCTAAGAAAATTATGCTTTTTGTTTAGTAAGTTACACTAACATCCCTGTTAGTTTTAAAACAGCTGCATAGAAAATAGTTCTGTTTATTTAGATTAGTGCAAAAAAGTAAAAATAAAGGATCTCTACTGAAAGCATGGGTAACTCCACCTTGGCTAAAAATTAAGTAAACAAAACCAAATAGATATTTCAATGACAACTCCACCATTGAGCAGAACTCTGCATCCTATGGAATGGAAAGCCCTTTTCTTGTACAAACCAAAACCGTTGCAGAAGTTTACTTTGCAGCACACACTCTTACCTGGTAATATTTCTGGAAGAAATTTCACTCCACACAACTGGACAAGGTGCATGCATAATTTTATTAATGTGTATGACTAATGTCACCTCAGTGGGCTAGCAACCTCCATATTAAATGCATAAAGCATTTTCTTTCTCCCACTTTTGTCTTCAGTATGAATCATATCTTTACTCCTTAAACTAGATGCTGTGATAAAAACCCTGCTCTGGCTCTCTTGGACATCTTTCTTTTAGGATAAAATCAGGACAATTTGACATTACGTAATTTAATGGAACGTACAAATGGTAATCTTTGCCTTTTTTTTTGATGCTGGTGATCTGCCAGTGAACACAACTGGGAACCTCTCCATTTACTTGAATCCAATTCCTCTGGAGCTTTAGTTGTCCGTTTAAATACAATGAAGTTTTTAACTGAAGCTCTTACTGCTTCTTAAGAGTCATTTCATTCAACAATAACCAGTAACTAGCCCCGCTGTATTTTTGGAGCTAATTTTCCCTGCTGTCTCCAAGCGGGTATGAACTCCTAGAATCTATCCCTGTAAAATTTTCAGGTTAACTTTTTAATGTATGTTGTATTAGCTTCCTCTCTCCCCTGCATTGTGTTAAATATTGAGCTTTGGTATTTACAAGTTCAACATTCTGATGATTTTTTTTCCCCTGAAGTACATTTCTAGGGGTACTTTCACTTGTGAAAGATAGTGCTCCAGAGCTTTCCTCCTTCCTATTTCAAATGCTAATAACTGCTTGAAGTTTCTCTTTACTTTGTTGAAAAGTTTGCTTTGCAGTACAGCAGTCAGTGTTTTGATTTATTGTTGAATAGAAACTGCACCAATTTCTCTTCACTGTACTCTTTATTTCTTCAAACATATTCTATATTCAAACCACTTAGACACAATGGATGCTTCCATGGACAAAAGTTGCCTGTGTGTGTACAAAGGGTAGCACCTACCAGAAGAAGCATCCACCACTCATGAAAGGTTAGACAGAAGGTTATAGAAGTATCTGTACATCATAGCCAAAGACTCTTGGGAAGCCTTCTAAGTAGTGACTGTTATATTTTTAACACTGACAGCAGCTGCTCAGTATCTTCCACTACTCCTAGTACCCATGCAGAGATGTTTCAGACTGCAACAGGGGGCCCAAGGAATGAAACAAACTCTCTAATTAATACCACATTATCAATATCACTTCAGAGAGGGACATGTATGTCTTATCAGCTTTGTTTACTTACAAGCTTAAGAAATTCATGTTGCTGAAGACAAATGAGGTGTCTGAGAGAATAACAATAAATGGGTTAAGATAGGATGAGACTTCTGGAGATTCTTTGCCCACGACCCTGCTCAAAGCAGGGTCACGTAGAGGAGGTTGCGCAGAGTGTCCTGTCAGATTTTGAATATCTCTAAGGATGGAGACTCGGCAACTTCTCTGGGCAACCTCTTTCTGTGCTAAGTCACTCTCACAATATATGCTTATTTTTGTTTAAATGGAATTTCTTGTCTTTCAATCTGTGCCCACTTATTCTTGTTCTGTCACCAACTACTGCTGAGAAGAGTATGGCTTTGCCTGCTTACACTGGCTTATCAAATAATAATACATATTGAACAGATTGCCTTAAGCCTTCTTTTCTCCATGTTGAACAAGCCCGGCTCCCTCAGCCTGTCCTTGTATGCCTATTGCTCCTGTCCTCTCAACAATTCTATGGCTCTTCTCTGGATATGCTCCAGTATGTCCCTGCCTCCTTTGTACTCAGGACCCCAGACCCACACTTCATATGCCTCAACACAATTTAGCAGAGGGGAAGGATCACTGCCTTACGCCTGCTGACAATGCTTTGTCTAATGCAATTTGTGAGGTTGTTGGCTGTTCCTGTGTCCTGAAGGAGCTGGCAAATGAAGTTGCTAAGCCACCATCCATCATATTTGAAAAATCATGGCTGTCAGGTGAAGTTCTCAATGACCGGAAAAAGGGAAATATAACCCCCATTTTAAAAAAGGGAAAAATGAATGACACAAGGAATTACAAACCAGTCAGTTTCACCTCTATGCCTGGCAAAATCTTGGAGCACATTCTCCTGGAAGGCATGCTGAGGCACAGGGAAAACAACAAGGTAGTTGGGGACAGCCAGCATGGCTTCACTAAGGGGAAATCCTGCCTGACCAATCTGGGGGCCTTCTATTATGGGACCACAGAAATGATGGACAGGAGTAGAGCAGTTGATGTCATCTACCTCGACTTGTGCAAAGTGTTCGACACTGTCTCACATGACAACTTTGTCTCTAAA
>JAOEHX010034853.1:8314-18441 GCA_025448015.1 Bolborhynchus lineola | reverse complement strand
CCATCGCTGGCAGTGTTCAAGGCCAGATTGGACAGAGCCTTGGGTGATATGGTTTAATGTAAGGGGTCCCTGCCCATGGCAGGGGTGTTGGAACTAGATGATCTTAAGCTCCTTTCCAACCCTAACTGTTCTATGATTCTATGATTCTATTCTTGAAGTAGATGATGTTTACTCAGGTATTGTGGCTTTGAGCTTTTTCTCTGATAATATGTTACACTCAAAGGGGCATGAATAGCCAAAAGTTGCTTAACCAAATGCTGTGAACTGTAATTGGTTAGAATAATTCCTTTTTAATTAAATGCATTCCAAAACTAAATGAAATAATTTAGTCAGAACATTTCATTTTACAGTAGTACTAAAGCAGCAATTATTGTTGCATTAATTAGTCTGCATCTACCTCAGTGTTTTAGTCCAAATTAGGAAGGTTCTTTTTAAGTGAATGTCCTTTTTTTTCCCTACTCACTGTACTTTGATTTGTATCTTTGAATAGCCTTTGAAGAAGCAGTTGGTCTTATTTTTGCGTAAAACTAAACCAAAATCTCTAGTCACGATTGTGTACAGCTTGTGAAGCTAGACTAGAACCAGTCTAAGCTAAAACCCACATAAAAGCATGTATCTTAAATACCAGGTGCACAACACTGTCCACATCAATTTCTCTTGGACATGTAAATGTATTCTAAATACTCTTGCTATGCTGTCCTGTGGAATAACCTTTTGGCTAGTCCTTTTTAGCCCCCAGTTTCTACAAATATGACACATTCATCTATCACGTGGAAAAAAGAGTATCAAGCTTACAGAAGGTGCATAGACAGCTAATAAAGGAGATCTTTTCATTATCATTTTAACTTACTGTTGCTTCTCATGAATCACTATAATTTTACATTTCCAAAGAACTCTGTTGATAAGAAAATAGAGGTACATATCAAGGTGAATTCTAGCCACTAATGATTTTTACTCTGAACAAAGAGACAAGAGCATGTAAAAGCAGCAGCTGATTCTTCTATCCAAAATACAGGCCCCAGTGTCCCTAAGGGCTTGATCATATTTCCATAACAGCGGAAACTTTAACCAAAAAAAAAAAAAAAAGTCAAAAAAAAGGTCAAAGAAGCTAGGAATTTTTTTGTGAAGTTGTACGCATTTCGGAAAATGGCTTTACTGTCTGAATGGCAATAGACAAGTACTTTAAATAGTTTTGTATCTGAAAATATGGTGTTGGATTAGATTTGCATCCTAGTATTTACTGATTCCAGGGGGGGATCAATGGCTTAACCATATGCCACAGTTATCAGTGATGTGATTTAAGTCCATTCAAAACTGTATCAGTGGGAGTACTGTATTACATTAAAAGTTCACCTAAATGAACACATGGTGCCTGGAAAACCACAATGGTATTCAGAGTTGCCTCTGCCACCAGCGTCAGTGTTCTCCCTCTTTGGATGCCGCGGCTCCTCCCCCACAGTTTTCCTATGTAAATGAAAACCTGTGGACATGACACTGTGCAAGGTCAAGAAACAGCTTTTATCCCAACCATTTTCTTTCCCCTTTATAATAAACAGTGTTGTTTTTATCACCTGTTTGTGTCCAATTCCATCTTGCTGTTAGTTAAAGGAGGCCATCATTTGCTCCCTGGCAGTGAATGGCTTCATATACTTACCTTAGACATTCTATCTTTTCTCATGAAACCTGAACCAGAAGTGTCCTTGAAGAAGAGCAGAGCTGGAGGCTGGAAAAGTGCTGCCACATACGATGCTGTGGTGCCTGTTTTTTTTATTCAGGCATCTACTATTGGCCACTGTGGGAAAGAAACTAAGCTTGATGGGCTTCTGATCTGACGCAGTTCAGCCATTTTCTATATGTTTTTCTATAGCATCAGAATATGTGTTAAGTATAGTGTGAACAGATCTTTCATGAGTGTCTCTCATGAGACAAAAGAGAATCCAGAAGTATATAATAAAGTTCTGTGACAAAAAAGTCAGTACCTTCTTCCTGCTTTCTGCTTCTACATGAGTCTTAAGCCTATTCAAAATGCAAAACACTGAACTATTCAGGAGCTTGATACATACAGCACACTGGCTGTTCGTGACAATATTTTTCAGTTGTATTTCTACTATTGATTAATTTTTAAAACATTTCAAATGAAATGTATTTGCTCTTTGTTGCAAAGGCAAATTTGACTACTATTTCTGTGAAGAGGAAAAAATTAAATCTCTATAAACTGTACTTCAGTGTTAATTGTGTATTTAATTAAAACAATAAATATTTTAGCAATCTTGAAATGATACTTGGTACTTCTTCACTGAGAGTCGCTACAAATCATCATGTATTTTTGCTGCAGATATTAAAAGATATAAAATTAATTTTTCTGAAACAAATATATATCTTTGTTTTGTAAACATTAGTGTCTTTGTTTTTTTTCCAAACTGTATCTATTAATCATGCCATAGATTAATATAGTCCATAGATTTGTGGCCCATATAAATGCTAGAAATTTTTTATCATTAAAGCAAAGTACTTTTCATAATATTTGTCGCCTAAGATAAAATCCTGTAGTTGCTGTGAGACAAGCATTTTTCTCAGTTTGTTGGGCTTTACAAATCCTGCGCAGAGTCCAATAGAAACCTAGCAATGCCAAGTTGGCAGTGGCTGCGGTATTAACTACAAGAAGGCTTAAGAAAGAGACTGTCAACATTTCCTCCTACAGACCCTAAATAGCTATGAGACATGAACAAAGCTTTGTATAAAAATGAGCTCTTGTCCAGCAAATAAGGGAAATCAATGCTGAATTCATGCTATGGTGTATCATGACAGTGCTTCTGCTCCTCTTCACTAGATTTTTTTCTCTGTAGAATTACAGTAGAATATAGTCTCAGTCTGCCCTTTTTTAATGTTCATGATTTCAGTTGACTAAAGTGGTTTCAAGTAGAAAGGCAGAGATTAACCTTTTAACAAATACTGTCTTCTCTTCTTTTCTCTCCTTCTCTCTCCTTAACAGAAAAAAAAAAAAAAGGTTTACAGAGAAAAACACAGATTTTTTTTTGTGACAGTGAAGTACTGAAAGCTTGGAGAGCATTTGATCATGATTCTGCTTCATCATTTAATTTTAGGAATAACTAAAGTCTGTGACTTGAGCAAAACCACTGCTGCTTCTGGACCAATGGACATAAATCATATCACATATCACACGTCACATATCAGTGCTACTTTTCGTTTTTCTGTTTAAGCAACCAGATAGGTTTATGATGAATGCCTTTGTTTTCCTCAACCTGTCCAGTAGACTGGCTGCTATATATTGCCATGGAACATCACCTCATTTTAAGCAGAATTCAAGATATTCAGCTCTGAAAAGAAGCCAGTATAATGTCACTGTTCAATATTGTACATTTGATCTTTTTCTATGACAACTCCCAGTCAAATACCAAGAAATTATACACAGTGACAAAACTTATTCAGAAAGTGGGATACTCCACAGCCCACAGGCAATGCTTGTTATAACAAGTGTGTTTTCACTTCTTACATGCTGACAGTTAACAGGTCATAAGGAAATAAGAGATTATGCACAATGTGGTAAAATAGAGATTCACAAGGCATTGTTTAGCTAATTTCCTGTATTCTGTAAAATACAACTGACACCTGAGAGGAAGCAGAGATTTTATGAGGTGAAACCTCAAATACCGTCTCGTAATTTCTGAACTATTGCACAAAATCATTGAGGAAAAGAAAATTAGGACAAATTTTCTTTTATTTTTTCCTGCTGCATAAGAACATTTTTGAACAATAAATTTTGAAATACCCCAGCTTTTTCTGCTGGGTATTTCAACTACTGTATAAGCAGAAAGATTTAATTTCTAGCAGAAAACATTCTGCAACATTGTCTTAGCTCTACAGAGGGAGAGCTCTTACAACTTCTATCTGAATATAGAGATGCTTAGTTTAGGTGCTGGTATGTTCTTACGAAATGATTTGTTAAGTTCTGTGTCAAAAACCTGAAGAAGTTCAGCTAGGAATCCACCATTTGGATTTGAATCAAATGAAGTTTATGCATAGTTTATGTACTCATGAGAATAAAGAATTTTTCCTTATTTTGAAGACAGTTATTTTGCGAAATGTTAATGATATATTGCAGCAAGAAGACTTTTCTGAAATTAAGCTTCTATAATGAACTTCTGGTATGATATTTCATAATTAAATTGTTCTTTATACTTAAAATGGCAAGTACAACTATGGTCTTCTTCATGGAGATGAAAAAGGCACTAGAGAATCTACTTTTGACCTTTCAAATTCTAAACATGTTTTGTAAGACTTCTGAAGATAAATAGAAGAAAATAGCACTTTTTCTGTCTCTCAAAGGAGTAATTTTCCTAAGCTTCTTCACAATTCAAAAATTATTTAATTGATAATTTTCACCAGATTTTTCTTCCGTAGTCTGGAAATCATTAATTTTTAGAGGTTTTTATTTTCTGTTCATTTCAGGCTTTCTTTCTCAGTATTAATAGAGATTTCAATTTATATCGTTTCACTTCTCTTTTTGACACTTAATTGTAAGCATTTCATTAATCTTTGCTGCATTTAAGATTCATTGACTGGTAAGGGTACTTATTTTGGGGATTCTAGGTATGCTACTGAGACACTGGATGTCTGAGGCAGGGATACCACTGAAGAATAATGTACCTGTCTTCAGGTGTCTACATGAGTAGCTACAGCTCTGCCATGTATTCAGAATTTCATTATCATAAATGGAGATTTGCTAAATAAAATCATTGTATTTAAAGAACAATTCTTATGAAGTGGTCACATTGAGTAGTAAAGCAAATCCCTTCCTCAGTGTATTGCCTGTAGGAGCTGGATTTTCATGCAGCCATCTATTGCCATTTGAGGCATGCTAGGATATCTGAGACCCTGTGTGACACACAGCCTGCAGAAACTTGTGCCACTCTTATATATGACTCTTTTGTGGCAGAAGCTTCTGTGATTCTAGTTAAACAAGATTATTCTTGTCCAGCTAAAAGACATTTGTCTCTTTAAAATGAGTTTTGAGCTCTTACAAGAAGCACATGCTGCATCATCTGTAAATGTTGGTTTCTTATGTTTGCATGGTTTTATCCTCCCAACGTTATGATAAAAATGAAGGACTGACTCTACCATCTATTTGGGTTTTCTTTCAGTACCACTGCTGAGTTACTTGACTAGGTTTAGAATATTTTGTACTTTGATTTTGCTTTCTGTTTCAATAGGTAAGACAATGAATTACTAATGAAGCCAAGTAAATAAAATAGATGGAAACTTTTCTAATGAATTCAGAAAGAAATGTGTGATTTAATTACACTCAGCATTCAGACAGACTGTGTTATTGGGATATATATATAGATAACAAGAACTTCTGTACAGGTTATTTCAAAAGAAATTTAGGATTTAAAATCTTATCAGCAAAAGCCGTTTGAGTCTAGGATGTGCATCATCTTGAATTGTTGGATTAACAATTTGTTGATTGTGTTGTCTGAAATTACTAAAATACTATTTTATTAGCAGAGATTGTTTCAGATGCATTTGCTTTCAGTTGCTAAGGCCATATTATGCGTGGGTTTGTGTCTGTGTGGGTTTGTCCCTGCATGAGATTGTAAATGAAGAATGACAGAGGAAAAAAAACACTTTAGTTATATAATTTTAACCAAAATAAAGCTTTTTGATGAATGACAATAAGATACCACATAACTGCCAGTGTTGCTAATTAATAGGCTTTACAGGTTTTGATATATTTAGCAGTATGACTTGTGTTTGTGGCTGAAAATGAATGTTAATGATCTATGTACTGTTACAATACAAATAGCACATTGTCAAAAACTGTTATAAATGCGAAGACTCATTTGTGCAAAATCTGTAAGAAGAAATAAATACAGCTGTAATTCTCAAATAAGTGATTATCCTCTCACTGATGTGTGCAGAAATCTAGTTCCAATTCAAAGTGTGGCTATTTTCATGTTACTTTTCATGTGAGTTTCTTGACTAGGTTTAGAAAATTTTGTACTCTGATTTTGCTTTCTGTTTCAAAAGAGGATGAAGCCAAGCAAACAGAACAGATGGAAACAGTTGGACATTCAACTTCAGTGTTCTTTGAGGACCCCTTATCTTGTATTTACTAGTTTAGAAAACTTAGCTCCAGATCTACTCCTACTGAAATGAATATAAATTTTCTCATTTATTTTGCTAGTTATAAGTTTCACATCCCTTTATTCTGTTAATGATAACTCCCTTAAAAATCAAACAATACCTTTTTTTCTCTGCAGGAACATAGGCAAGACATTTTTTTTAAACAATGAACTCAAACATCTTCTTAGCTGCACATATTAATCATCCATAAAGTATATACACAGAAGGATGTATGATAATAATGCATTCTTTCCTTAGACTGAGATAAAACAGTTCAGTTCTTGGTATAATTCTTCAGCTTTCTAATTTTCTAGAACACAAGTGAGTCACGGGGAAGAAGCGTATATTAACTTAAAGATGCAGTCATACATGTGACATTGAACTATTACAAATAAAAGCCCTACTTAACAAGAAAGCATTGGGTTTTAGGACTAAGACATTGAATAAGAAGCTGTTGAAATATCACTGGAGAGGAAAAATGGACTCTAATTCAAGTTTAGACTTTGCTAGGAATTTAAATGTCTCATAGGGAAAGAATAAAGGAGAATCAAAGGTTCAGACATGTCAGCCATATTCACCTGTCCTTCACAGTCTGTATCCTAACACATTTTTAATATGCCCACTGGGACATATTGGAGACTTAGAATAGCTCCCATGAGGATCTGTTCCATGATCTTCCCCGGCACAGAGGTGAAGCTGACAGGTTGGTAGTTCCTAGGCTCCTCCTTTCTACCCTTTCTAAAAATGGATGCAGTGTTTTCCTTTTCACAGTCACCAGAGATTTCACCTGACTGCTATGACTTTTCAAATATCATGGAGAGTGGTTTGGCAACTACATCAGCCAGTTCCCTCAGCACTCTGGGAGACAGGTCATCAGTTCCAATAGAGTTACATATGTTCAGCTTCCTCAGGTGATCACAAACCTGATTGTCTCTTACAGTGGGAGGGACTTTGTTCCCCCAGTCCCTGTCTTGCAGTCCATCCGCTAGAGAAGTGCGGGAAAAGAAGTTGCCAGTGAAGACTGCAGCAGAAAGAGTTTTTGAGTAACTCAGGCTTCTTTTCTGAATTACTAGTTTGCCAGTGTTGCTCATCGGGGGTGGTACGCTTTGTTTGACCTTCCATTTTCGGGTGACATAACTGTAGAAGCCATTCTTGTTCTTTGCATCCCTTGCCAAATTCAGCTTCAGCTCTGCCTTGTCCTTCCTGACCCCATCTCTGTTCAACTGGGCAATGTCCCTACACCTGTCCTCTATCCTGATACAGTGCTTCCACTGCCTGTGCATTTCCTTCTTGCCATTTAGTTTGACCAGCAGGACTCAACTCAGCCATGCCAGTCTCTTCCCTTCCTTTCCTGATTTCTTACACCTGGAGATCAAGAGCTCTTGCACTCTATGGAAAGCTTCCTGAAGGATCTGCCAGCTCTGTTCTGTTCCCTTGTCCCTGTGGGTGGTTTCCCAGAGCATCCTATTGACTAACTCCTTGAACAGCTGGAAGCTTGTTTTCCTAAAATCCTGGGTTCTGACTTTACTCTTTGCCTCACCCTCAGGACTGTGAGCTCCACTACTGCATGATCACTGCAGTCCAGGCTTCCTTCAACCTTGACGTCGCCAATTAGCTCACAATGGTGACCTAATTGTATTAGGTCCAGTACTGCATTCTGTCTGGTAGGGTTGTCTGTTACCTGGTTTAAGAAATTATTCTCAATGCACTTCAGGAATCTCCTGATATGCCTACAGCTTGCTGTGCTACTTTTCCAGCAGGTGTCAGGATGATTGAAGTCCCTTAGGAGGGTAAGAGACTGTGAGCATGGTGCCTCTTGTAGCTGAAGTAAGAAGGCTTTGACAGTAGTCTCTCCTTGATTGAGCAGTCTGTAGTATACACCAACCACAAGATGAACTTTGTTGCCTCAGTCTCTAATTCTTACCTATAATCTTTCGAACTGCTTATGGATATTCTTCAGAGACAGCTCTTAATACTCTATCCATCTCTTGATGTAGACAGCAACTTCAGTACTTCAAAAGGCTCTCATATATCTGAAATCAAAAGTGTATCCAGAATAAGTGTATGGAAGACGAGCTTTAAGCACAACATTTGTCAGTAACACTCTTCACGATTTTTCAAAGTGAGAAACTACATGTGAGAGAGAAGAAATCTTTGGAGAGCTACCCTTGAGTGCAATGGGGCGCTTTTTTTTTTCTTTCTTATTTTTGTCCTCTCTTTTATATTGCTGCAAAAATTTGATACAATTTAGTAGTTGACATTAACATTCTTAAAGAAAGGAAATTACAAGGGTCTCATGGTTGTCAGTTCTAAAAGTCATGAAATTTGGCTCTTTTTGCTGTTAGGGTGTGAAGGCAGAAATTATGTATAAGCTATTCTGTCTGCTCAAGTGAGCGTAGAGTGTGTGTGCATGTGCAGTGAGGGCACAACTGGTAATTTCATATCCCTATCTAGATAAATCACTCTAGAGGTAACCTATAATATAAACTTTCTTATGGTCTCATCTCTAAATATATGGTTAACCAAATACAGGATTGTTGCCACTGTCACGGATATTTTTCATCAGATTTTAAAGGTTCAGAAGATAGGCCATTGAGTTTCCTTTCAGAATGTACTATGTGTTAAATTATATATAATTGCTTAGAGCGTACAGTCGAAGGATCGCAAGGAAAGATTGAAGCCTTTGTTGGTTGCCCACAAAGCCTTTGCTGCTTTTGATTGCTAAAACATCTTGGTATCAGTCAGATTGCTATGTGATGAAAATAGTTATAAAAGAAAATTAATTTTGCTTATGGTAAAGTCTGCTTATGCAAGAAAGGATATGCAGTCCTACAGTTACTGATCATGACTGGTGGTCCTGAGAATTGTTGGCTTTCAATTAAGTCAGTGGGAGGTAAATGCACTTCAGATTTTAAGAGCAGTACATGTGCCAATATCATAAATATATAAAAGAGATCTACTGTATCTGGAAACACTAGTTTTTATTGCCAATCACTTTACCAGATGGACTATTTTAACAGAAAACATGTTCATCCATACAGGAAACTCGCTGAAGACAGCTGAAAACTGATACAACAATTGGGAAATATCTCCACTGAACTGAGCTATTAAGAAGATAGTTGTTTGTTTTAAGTTAGCTGTGTAGACATCTTTTAAAGGCAAGGAGATTGACTAGAACTTCCAAAAGACATGTTTATTCACTCATTTTAGATACATCAATTAGGTTTTCCTTGCCTTTTTGATCCTCATTAAAAAGCTGGAATACTTAGAAAAACATCTTAGACTAAATGTTTAATAAAATATTTCAGTGAAGTGAACTAAGCTAAGTTAGCAGCCTGAAAGGTGGTTAATTCTGAATGTGTCAGTCCAACTATACCTTCCCAAGCTACACATATATACTTATTTTTTTGTTAGCTTCTACCACAGTGATGCAGGCTAACATCAGATTTGTAAAAAGGGTATTTCACTTCACTAGTAATCCAAATAGGACTGTAAAATCCAACTGAAAAAATAGCAGCATTAAAGGAAGCATTAATATGTAGCATAATTTTATTCTTATCTGTGGTAGCTGAAGTAATTGAGTATTTTAATTATAAATATTACAGTTTATAATTAAACTACAGTAACAGACTAGAATGATGTAAAAGGAGTTGAGATTCATTTGGCTGGGAGATTCTTTGTAAGTTTCCTGAAATTTGCACACATGCTTTTCTGTCCATTATAGATTATATTCACTAATTATTATATTCACTAATAGTTGGGAGTTCACCATAACTATTTACACTGAAACATCCATTACTCTGCATTTTTCTTAAGAAGACATTATTTGAAAATTCCAGAATTACCAGTGTATATTTGTAGTTATTTGCTTGTGACATTATATGGCTCAGTGCATAGACATAATAAAATGCATATGAATAAAGTTGGGGGATTTTTGTGACCTGTCCTTTTTTACCACTCATTCAAAGCAGATCTCTCTTGTG
>JAOEHX010034852.1:0-10868 GCA_025448015.1 Bolborhynchus lineola | reverse complement strand
GAATGGGTTGCCCAGGGAAGCTGTGAGTGCTCCATCCCTGGCAGTGTTCAAGGCCAGGTTGGACATAGCCTTGGGTGGCACAGTTTAGTGTGAGGCGTCCCTGCCCATGGCAGGGGGGTTAGAACTTGACCTTAAGGTCCTTTCCAACCCTAAGTATTCTGATACTATGAATCAGCTATGTTGGAAAATACCTACAAATGGAGAGACTTTTTAATAACAACACTGATTAAATATGGAAAGCAATATTCAAAGAAGTGATTAACTACTTTCACATTTATCATCAAATGAAGCACTGACAGAAGTAAGTAAAAGACAGAAACCTCTGTAGGCAAAATGTATGTTAAATACTAGTGAGGATTTCTAGGAAATTCTGGAAGAAAATTTATAAGAACCCATATATACATGAAATAGAAATGACTTTTAATAGAGAAAAAGTGCTTCAGACAGAAATAAAAATGGAGAAGAACCTGTTACTGATTCCATCATCTTTGTTATTACATTGCATATACATTTTTTCTAAGTCTGATAATGACCACTAAAGTATTTTGACCTAAGATTACTTTACTCCACAAGCAGGCAGCAAATTAGGATAGAAAGCATGTTTAAGTCCTGAGGGATGCACTCAAAAACTCTAAGGCTGAGGTGTTCTCTTCAAAGAGTACTAGTGCAAGAGCTCTTACTAGATGTCTTTCTCAAAAGATATTTCTTCTTGGATAAAAAGGGAGCTTTCTGCAGGGATAAGGGAACAGGGCCACACCAAGGTTTTAAGAACAATTTGGAAAGAAATTGGTAAGCTTATTTATAGTTAGGAGTCTTTCACAGCCCTCAAAAGCACGTGTACATTCAGCTCTAAAAAATGTTTGAATAATTTGTTATAAACTTAATTGGTATCAGTGCTGAATCACCCCTTATTCTGGTGATGGGTGCAGTTCTGATATTAGTAAACAGCAGCACGAGCTTAACACCTCAGACAATACAGCAACAATTTTGGAAGCAGCATTTTTTAACCACTCATCTATTCGAAAACAGGTACTTAGACTTCTTTCCTCACAGACTAGGAACATTATTTGTAGTACCAGAATAGGAAAGAATACATTGAGTGCTAACAATCTTCAGAAGGATTTAAGAAATAACACAAGAATACAAAACAACCCACACAGTCTTACTATGACTAAATGCGGTCTCTTAAAATATGCCTGATACTATAATTAAGTAACTGTAAAATCGGGCAACAAGAAGTCAACCTCAAAATCACAAAGTTATGGCTGAAAAGACACAGCAGGTCATCAAGCCCAGCCTATTTCCAAAACACTATAGTTCTCAAGACATCCATGTCTTAAAATGCTGGAAAAGCTCTCCAGTCACACTCTTGTGAAAAGAAAGAAACTTCTCATGGGTTATGAATATGTAAGCCACTGCATTTTCTGTAGATCTTATCAACAAGTTTATATGCATAAGATCACAGCATAACTTAGGCCAGAATTCAGGTCAGCAGGTCATCCAATACAAGCTCAAAGCAGGTTCAGCGCTGCATTCAGATCAGGTTGATCAAGCCTTTCTTCTCTATGACAGGTAACAATGCATGATGAATGTATTCAAACACAGATAGTTGTGCATATCTAAGATGTCCGCAAGTTTTCCTACATAAAACTCAGTCACCAAACCCTGACCATCAGATTAACATAGGCCACAAGAACTTTTGTGAAATGCACCTACCTAACAGACATACCAAGATCTTTTGTCAAAACTATAGGCTCCAAAAAGCCAAGATAACTATCAGCTTAAAAATTAAAACACAATGACATAAAAGTCACCATTTAAGAAGCATATATACTGGTAATATCTCTGTGAAAAAGAGCAGAACGGATGATAAATTTCTTTATCACAAAGTTCTAACCAGCTAAGGCATTCATTAAAAATTGTTTATTACAGAATACACATATCTCATAAGATACATAACCCCAAAAAAGACAAGAATATGAATGTACAGCATAATGGAAACTAAAATAAATTTAGAGCATCTGTAAGATTAAAAAAACAAACCAAGAAAAAAAAACCAAACCCAAAAAAAACCCAACAAAGCAAACAAGCAACATACATTTCTCACTTCACCCCTTGTTGAGATATCAGCACTAAAAGTATCATGTTTAATAACATGTAGATGACAAACAGAGGAATACTTTTCATCATATGGCCAAGAATTCATTGGCATGAAAAACTATACAAACATTACTGAAGATCACTGTCAAAACAAAAGTAAACAATAGCTACAGGGAGACTTTGGTTTGGGTTTTGCTTGTTTGTTTTGTCTTTTGAGATTGAGGAATTCTAACTTCCCTTCCCAGCAGTAAATCTAAACTCTTCTACTGTATCTGTCATGTATTAATTTCAAAAATGGTGGCTACAATGAGGTACTGAAATGTAGGTGCTTTTTATTTATCCTTTTTTCCCTTCAAAACTATGAAAAAGTATGATGTAGTAATTCTCAACCCTTCAAACCAATGGAGTGTTCAATCCTTTTAGTGTTTTATTATTGTAACTTCCAATTCTGCAATTTCCCTCACAGCAGTATCTTGTTTGCAATGAATATCTTCTACAGACTTTTTTTTTTTAATTATTATTAAAGCAGCTGACAATTCAATAAAATTGAATGCAGAATTTTCTTACAGAGATAGCATGATCCATGTGGCTCACATCTCTTAGTGGTTTGTTATTTAACGACAAGTCTCGACACTTGTAATGGAAAAAGTAGTCTGTATTAGTTTTTAACGGGAAAGCTCTTAACAGCTCCTAAATTCTGCATTACATTTACAGCATTTATCATCTGTATCTAACAAGGAATGTATGGAATTGAGCAAAACCTAACATCACAAGACCATGAAGACATGAAACCAGAGGGAAATTTAGAACTGCCTTTCAGTTTAGAAAATTAGACTGCACTAGTAATTACAATAAATACGATCTTAAAATATATATCCTTGAAGTAAGAAAATTAACACAAGACTTCCATATGAAATAATTTCTGCCAAAGCCATAATAAATTTGTTACATAAGAAGAAATAAGGCTAATTTTTTCCTCAGAGATACCTCAAATATTAACGAATACACTACTTGATGTGGAGTGCTCATTAATGAACACTGGATAAACTATAATTTTTTGATGAGCTATCTACAGGACTTCTGTCAATAAACAAAGGTAAACAACAGGTAGATCTTTTAAGAATAGAAATACAGACTTTTCATTATTTCAGAGAATGAAGTGCTCAAATAAATTTGGAAACTGAATTAAGTTTTCCACTATTAGAAAGTGAGAGGGGTGCATTAAGATTCTTAATTTTTGGTTTGAATTGTGTTGGGGTGAATAGGGTTAAAGTAATTTTTAACCACAACACTAGGCAAACACAGCTTCAAAATTTTACAAAAAAGGAGAAAAATAGCTACTTTGGAAAACATTGTTCTATGTAATATTATTTGAACTAATGAAGTGTTGCCAAATGCACATAGCATCCACATCCCTCCGTATTAGGAGATGCAAACTTTGATTTTATGCTACATCAGAAAAAAAGAAAGCCTACTTTTATTATTTTTCCTTGAAGTAGACCATCTAAAACCTTACAGAAGACGATACCACCCCCGACTTTCAAGGGCTAAAACCCCTACTTCTATCACGAGGCATCACCAAAATGCCCATGTTCTCCATCACATTACAGTGTGTCTTCAGTCATATAATTTAAGATGTGGAAATCCTCACCACCATGAAGCAGTATGCCTTTCAGCTCACATAATGAAAGGCACAATAATATGGCAGATAGTTAGTATCTGTATTTGAACACCCAACAGAAAGCCCAATCGCACATTAAAGAAGAGACTTCAAGGTTATAGGGAAAAAGAACAAAGAAAACGTCATAGTAATTTTGTCCTGGAAAGTGAGACTGGCTCATTAAGTCTGGAGAAACAGAGGCTCAGGTGAGTCCTTACTGCTCCCTACAACTATCAGAAAGGAAGTTGTAAGAAGGTGGGTGTTGGTTTCTTCTCCCAAGGAGCAAGTGCTAGAGCAAGAAGGAAAGGCGTCAAGTTGCACCATCGAGGTTTAGACCGGATATCGAGAACATTTCTTCACCAAAAAGGTTGCCAAGTATTGGAACAAGCTGCCCAGTGAAGTGTCTGAGTCACCATCCCTACAGGTATCTAAAAGGCTTGTAAGATCCAGGTCCTTTACAAAGAATGTAAGATTCTATACCATACGATACAGCATTTTCCCATTTTGATTCAAAAAAGCATTTTTAGAAGAACAATTATAGCATATGATCAGACATTATCACACCTTGTATAAGCATCATAAAGCTGGCAAGATTTTCAGCAACTGCATAAAATCACAAAACAAATCTTCAGCTGGATATAGTCTTTATTTAAAAAAAAAATTATAACAAAAAAATTCTTTACAAATCATACCCTCATCTGAATAGTACTGAACTAATATGAACAAAAATCTCCAAAATTCCACAAAAGTATGGAAATAATCTGTAAAATCAATTCCGCAAAAATTTGTGGTTTAGCACTGATGGGCCCTCCCTTTCAGCATACACTTTTAGCTTTCCTAGACAGTGCTTAAAGGGAGAAAAAGCAGAAACTACCTTTCACTCATTGTTACTAAACTCTACACACATATAAGATCACCAAACACGCAATGTGCATTTATGCATAAGAAAGAATGACTATCAATTGGGAGAGACATGCTTTCTCCTAGATCAATAAAAAGGTGTGACCCTTAAGCCAACATCTAAAATACTAATCTGCGCGTGATTCAAAAATAATTGCAGAGGTTGACTTCCAAGCATTTCCTGAGGTAGAGATCTACCACATGCATGAACCATTTTTGTCTCCATACCAGACCACAACCCATGGACCACATGAGGATTCCATGTGTAACCATAAGTACCTAGAGGATAGCATCATTCAGAAGGAAAGACCTTGCAAGTATCACAGTGGTACTTTTAGCACATATTTTCAATTAAAAGGTCTGTATACTTTGGCTTCCAAATGTCTTGGTCGCCAAGATCTCTCTATGGCCATGAAAAAGAAAATAAATCTCTAACAAGACAAACATGGATTTAATTACTCATCTCAACTGGTAAACTTCTAGAATTACATTAACACACATACTTCTTGACTGAGGATCTTTCCTGCATTTTGTCCATGATTCTTCATCAGTGACTCCCAACTTTAAAAATTTAAGAATTAAAGAATTAAAATAAATTAAATTTAAAAATACCATTTTTTTCATTCTAGATCTCCAAAGATGAACTAAAACCTTACCAACCCCAGCACAATTATGCTATTACAGTATCATTCAGCTTCTTTCTCTGTCACCAGACTTAATTCTAACAACTTCCATAACTCAAGATGTTAGAGAAAGTCCTTCCAAAGCCTTTAGTCTTCACCATGACTGGTCTATCATGATCACATGGACAGATTAGTTTTTGTACCATTACAAAAATAAAGAATCACAGTTAATTTTTAGGTTTATGTAATGTCTCTATCACAGTTATCTTTCTAATTCAAAAGCCACACACTTTTATAAAACATACATAAACTGCTGTGAGAATTCTGACAAAGCTGATAGAATTCAAACATGCTTTCTGGAGAAAAGCTTCTCTCTTCACCAAGCCTTCTCCCTTCCCTATTTACCCCTATTATTATCAGTATCAAGTCCAGACCAAAAATCTCTGCAACTCCGATTCAGATTCATTTACAGGGTTCTGACTATCATCAGTGTGTGTTTGACAAAAAAAGTTTAGAAAAGCAGGATTTCTCATCCATTAACTAGGTCACAAACATAAGACTCTAATGGACCTGCTAATGCTCAAGCAAAAGTGACCCCAGTATGCTAAAATGTCCTATTCTTAATGTATCATTAACTGAACTAGAGACCACAAAGCTGGATGCTGTTTTCTAAAAGGCAGAGCCAGGCTGGTCACCAAGTTGCACAGGGATTAGGGCAAGATCCATCGAACAGAAGTTGGAATAATGAAAATTCTGAACAAATACTGGAACACTACAGACACTGTGGACTTCTCATCCCTGAAGATACTCAGAACTGAACTAGAAAGGGCTCCGAGCCACCTGCTCTAGTCAGACCTGCTTCACGCAGAGGTTTGGATTAGAAAACCTCCAGATGTCCCTTCCATGCATGGTCTATGAGTCAACGATTTCAGTTTTATCCAGAATAATAAAAACCCCAAACATACCAAAACCAAAAGAACAAAACCTCCTAAACCAAATGAACCACAAATTCTGGAATCTTAGTAGTAGAGGCTGTAAAAAGTGAATCCATCTTTGAGACCGTTCTTCAGTTGAACTGTACTAATAATTACCAACATCTGTCCAGGATCATTTTAGGTTTCCTAATGACAAATGAATCAACTTCAAGAGAGAAGCATGAAAAAGTACCTCCAGAAATCTTCACTGTTGCAGGAGGGACAAAATTAGCAAAAACCCCAATGAAATATTTTCATCATGAGTTCAAAGAAAACATGACTTACATAAATCTCTGTTTCTTTAAGAAAGCTGTGTTGCACTTTCAGCATTAAAAAAAGCTTGACAAGAAGGAAAGATTGTATTGGGATGCTTTCCTGAAAGTAGTAGAAAACTGCTAATTCATTAATTTGTTCAAAACCCTTCCTAAAAATCATTACATTTCATGATTTGACTGTGAATATGGCAAGTCTAACATTTCATAGCTTCTTCAGCCAGTTTTACTAATCTCAGTATCTCTTGGCCTTGATATGCTATTTAGTACTTCCCTCTCAAGAGAAGTGTTGGATATACATTCCAGACAGTTCATGCAACTGAACTGCTTGATCTTTTATATCCTTGATTTTTATATAGTGCTTGTTCATGTAACACAATGTTTTTACTTAGAAGAAATGAATGGTACAGTAACACCGATTGTTAAGGGCTTGGGAATGCTAGGACAAACAGCAGTCTTTCTTCTACGGTCCATGTTTGATAGTTTAATTAAAAAAGGGTTTAAAAGTAAAATAGAAAGGTCACAGTTATTTCAAATGCATTTCCACTTAAAATATTATTAAGTTTCAACAGACTAACAGTTGAAATACCATGCTTCTCTATTCTTTTCTGTCAATATCCACAGTTCCTAAATGCAATCAGTTCTTTTTACTTGCAAATCAAACTAATGTGTTCTATTGGAATTTAGAAAGAGGTGTCTGTATATATGGAGAAGCTATCAAAAAGTAAAGCACACCAAATTCTGTCTCAAGGGAACTTTATAATAGAATTGGGTACTTGAAAACAGGTTTGGCACAATCATAGAAAGAGTCAGAGCATCATAGCAACACAATATGAAAGCATAAACATAAATTTTTGAATACATGCTCATATGGATGTGTGGAAACCTGTACAAATAAATATCATTAATAAAAGAATGCTTAAGTCCCTACATATTAAGAAGGAACTTATCCTTTATAGAAAACCATATTTTTTTTTTTTAAAAATGACAACCAGGATAATACTAGATTTTTGGCATAATACTCTGCCTCAGAAAGGGAAGCACCGAGTGAACCAGGGGTTCTAAGAAGCAACACTACTTCTACTGGAAAAAGAATCTTTTATGTAAAAACAAACAAGCAAACAAACAAAAAATCTTAAAATTCAGTACATCACCTTGATGCAGAGTTAAAATGAGGCTTTTTCCCTTAATAAAAAAAAACTGTAAAGGTCCAAATATAAAGGATGCTCAGTAAACATGGCAGTTAAATGACAGGGATATTGCTTTCCTTTAACTTGCATACTGACAGTTTGCAAAAACTGTAAAATGTCAAAATTTAGATAAAATTATTCTATCTTTATGTTAGAAATGCTGACAGGTGACCATGGATACACACACGGTAACTCAATTATGGAAAACAGGATGTCATACCAGCTGTACTAAAAAAAATAATTTCTTTATTATTGCTATGCCTCCTAATAGATAGGAAAACTCATTTTTCCAATTAATAGAACTCCTCCCCTTCAGCTTCCTCCAAACCCTACAAGCATGATACTTCTCATAGGGAAAGGGTGTTAATTTGAGGCAACAAAAAAATATCGATCTATTTCTCTGACACAAGACAAGTCCCTTGTTTGGAAGCTCTGGATATAATATTAGAGAAAGAAAAGACCAGGCATTGCTCCCTCACACAATAAATAAGGCATCACCATTGTAACTTTTTCTTCCTTTGCTAACACTTGAAGATTTGATGACAACTTTGTTTTTTTTCACAAATCAAGCAGATGAAGTTGATTTTTCATGCTTTTCTAAAGAGATGATTCAATTCATGGAGAAGCAACTCAAGATGTGATTTTAAATTAATTTTCATATGACTCTTACAAAGCAAACTGGAAAGGTTTCATATTGCCCAGCTCCCAACCCTTAAACAAATAAAATGAAAACGCTAATTTACTTTCCAACAGAAAACACTGGTGCCAGAACACCTGTGCATTTTTACTTTTTTCTTCTTCCTTTTTGGTCTACTCCTAAGCAGGTAGCACAAGACTTTTATCACATGACCAAGTGGATATTATAATAATTATATGTTAATAATAATATCATAACTTAATAATTATATGTTATCTGTTGCAATCAAGAAAAACATATGGAAGAAGTTGATCGCCACTGACGCCTTTGTAATATGATGAGGAAGCTGGGAAGAGAAATCACAGATCAGGCTAGAATGAAAATGGGATTAGGGCTCAACACCTAAGTCCTTTTCAATCAGAACACAGTGCTTTAAAATAATTTCTCCAAGTTGATTCTTTATACTTACTACAAACTTCTAGAATACTCCTCCAGTACCAAAGCTTTTGACCCAGATGGGTAGGCATCTCTGAGCTCATTTTATGAAGAGGAAGGCATTTTCCAAGAGGTTCCATATTCAGCAAGTTACCAGGACATTTAAGTAATTTAAGTAATTTAAGTACCAAGTAAATGATGAGGGCATTGATATGAAAAACATTACTCAATTAAGCAACTGTTTCTCATTCAAGGGGAGTTAAACTTCCTCCACCCCCAAACAGACAACATACCAACCAGATTCTCCACCCATCCTATAATCCATTCAGTTTTGTCTCCTTCCCTAGAGCTAACCTATGAAGCTAGGCAGAAAGCATGCGAAGCATGCCTTAGAAGCACAAACCCAATGATTTTATTTCCCTAGATCTGTACTTCTCCTTAGCAGTTAAATAACATCATACAACAAGGCTAAGTAAGCAGAAATAGAAGAAAAAAAAAAAAAAAAAAACACAACCAAAAAAACACCACATACTTTGCTATAACACTAAGACAACATTGATCACCTTCAAAATGACTCTGCCTTCTGCAGTACTTCTCTCTGCAGCAATGATGGCATTGATGGCAATGTGGTATTACAGGAGTAAGAATATCCACTCCCAAATTACACTAGCATGCACACACACAAGCCCCAGATAATTCACAAAACATATATTGCATCACAGCTAAGATGCAGAAAAAACTGCATGCACAAAGTTTACAAAGTATAAGTAATGTACGCTGCCAAACCTCTATTCATCACAACTTGTACCTAATCCAAAATGTTCCACATCTTCCCAGTCTAACTGAAACTAATTGCTCTTTCTCCCACGTAATTTATTTTAAATCACAATTTCGTATATCCTCAATGACCTTTGTGAACTGGAAATACATGCATGTTTAATGGGTATATATTCTGAAGGATAAAATGACCATGCATGTAGAATATATATACCAGAACAAACTAATCATCAAATCAAAGAAGCATAGAACAGTTTGGGCTGGAAGGGACTTTAAAGCTCATCCAGTTCCAACCCCCTGCATGGGCAGGGGCACCTTCCATTAGACTAGCTTGCCCAAAGGCCCATCCAACTGAGCCTTCTCTAGGCAACCTGTTACAGTGTCTCACCACTCTCACAGTAAAGAATTTCTTCCCAACATCTAGTCTAAATCTCCCCTCTTTCAGATTAAAATCATTCCTCTTTGTCCTGTCACTACATGCCTTTGTAAAAAAGTCACTCTCCAGATTTCTTGTAGGCCCCTTTTAGGTATTGGAAGAGTGTTATAAGGTCTTCCCTATAAGAAACTATAGCGGCCATTTAATTATATATGTATATGTAGGGAGGGTCTATATAACATACTTGAGATTTCACAGAATTATTTAAGTTAACAAGGACCTTATGTAGCCACACAGCTTAACAGTTTTTGAATCCAGCACTGTTTAAAGACAACTACTGAAATTTATCCAAAAATTACTATGCAGAAGCAATCCCTTCCGGCAACACTGACAAAACAGGCAGAACCCTCAGGTCCTAAAGAGTAAACTATGTGTAAGAGTAAGACATCTTTTAACTACAGTAATTACTGGGAAATTACATATTCTTTAGTCAGCAAAATTCTCAATGAAGACAAGCTTGCTTGACTAAAGTTAGCAAGAAAACGCTTGAATATTTGAATAACAACCATTAGTACTCTCTACCTACGCTCAAAAATAACACAAAAAACCCCAATGCATTAAACAACTTAAAGGTTCAGGTAATTACTACAATTTTTCATAGAGACTTTAAGAAAAGAATTATGCCAATGAACAACTTCAGCTAATCCAGTAATCTTTTAAAATAGCAGTGTTAAAAAAATATTAACAGAAAAATCACTACTATTTTTCTTATCTCACGATGAGTACGTTAGGCTACTTCTGTAATCAAATCACTGTTTTCCCAGGACAAATACTGCTGAGTGCACAACTTACATGGAAAATTATTATCATAAAACATTTCACTAAATAAGAACAAAGAAAATCTTTTTTTTTTTTTTTTTTTTT
>JAOEHX010034850.1:0-12635 GCA_025448015.1 Bolborhynchus lineola | reverse complement strand
GTCCTTGGTCAGAGTAAACATTACTGAGCAGCAACTGAAAACATCGGTGTTATCAGCGCTGTTCCCAGGCTGAAAGTTAAAACCACAGCACTGCACCAGCTACTAAGGAGAAAAATGACTGCTGCTGCTGAAGTCAGGAGAGATGGAAAGTAAACTTCTCTCCCAAAAGATTTCCCTCTGTGGATATGCCCAGAGGGTGTAAGGCTGGTGCAACAAAATGCATCCTTCACTGAGCTTTTGTAAGGAACTAAGCATCATAAATATAAAGAGTTGAAAAAGCCCCTTGTGGAAGATTTCAGGACAAGCAGGCACAAGCACAACGTCTCTTCCATCGCATCTTGTTATCAGTGTCTTAGTCTTACGTGTGTCTTGAAAATGCAATGCACGTAGAGTTAGATGAGGCCCTTAGTGCTATGGGTTAGTGGTGGCCGTGGCAGCGGTAAGGGTTGGACTTGATGATCTTAAAAGTCTTTTCCAACCTGGTTGATTCTATGATTCTATGATTTTAAGCTACTACACAGAGATGTTCCATTTGTAGGGAGTGGTCATCTTTGACTCATGGCATTGACTTGTATTTGCAGGGTCTCCAAGTCCACTATGCTTCACTTTTACCTCCAACAGATAGCAAGATGCATCTCTGCTGAGCTATGCCTGAACACTGGAAACAGCAGCCTATGGTGTATATACTAGAACTCTTTGTCAGCAGTGAAAGGGAGGGGAGTTTACAAAGAAAAGCACAACACCTGATGATAAATGACCCTGTAAACCCATCTCCCTGAACCAGCAGAAATTTATGCACAGAAAAAGTAGGGGGAAAAAAGAGATCTCAAGCAGCGTAAGCATGTCTTAAGAAATGAAGGCGGAAAAGTGCTCTGAAAAGATGAGTGATGTGCCTAATACTCCAGCAAACCCCCCTTCTGAGGTGCCTGACGATGCTGCAGCAGCTGGCTCATCTTTGTCTATGTTCTAACCCTTTCGCGCTTAGTCCTTAGAGCCAAATGTGGATCACATTACTCTGGGCTGCAAACCAGACACCCATAAACACTGAAAAGAAACTAAATGTAGAGAGAATGGTGGATTCCTTCATGGGTCTAAGCATCTTTCATCTTAAATCCAAGAGTTTAAAGTCAATTCCATCTGCCTTGGATTGTCCCTTGCTTATAAAGAGCCTGTAAGTAAACTGTTAATCAGAACCCCCAGCTGTGATCATTAATGGATGAAATCGGGTATTAAACCTTGCTCCATTCCCTAAAACACATGCTCACCTCAAGGGTACAGCTATCTTTGGTCCTACTGTGTGCATCTATCTTTTTCTGACTTCTTCAGCTGATGGGGGAGAGGGGAAAAGCTCATAGCAGTTCATTTCTTCATTTTACACTAATTTACCCTGTTCCCCTTTCTACAATAGCTGCAATATAGCATTGTTTCAATAGAGCAATGTTTTGCAAATTTGGCTCAAGGAGACACTGAGCCAACAGCTTTTCAGAGAGCTTCAACTCAGGGGTCAGAAGGGGCAGTTTGGTTTCTGTGCAAGCAATAGTCACATTCCAAACTGCATTAGAGAAAAGCCAGTGGGTTTGCATGCATTTTTGTTATCAGTTCCAGATTAGGAATCTGATGCTAATTTCTTCTTAGAGCCTGTGTCTGCAGTAGAATTTATATTCTAAACCAAAAGGACTGGAATGTTTTTCTCTCACTAGCTCGCTCTCTTCTTTTTTTCTTTTCCTTTTTCCTTTTTTTTTTTCTGCCCCTGGCTTTATTCCAAGGACCTTTTCTGCTTGATTGTTACATTCTGAAGATGAAGCACCCAATGGTTACAGCTGTGCTGGTAGTACTGGTGCAGGTTTCTCAGAGTTTCCCTGCTTTGTACCACCGAGGCTGGTGGAGACTGTTAAGGGAAGCAGATAGTTGTGGAAAATGCAATTTAGCACTTTGCTCTGAGCCTAAAGACTGTCCAGCTGGGACTGTATTGGACCGTTGTGGCTGCTGTCCTGAGTGTGGGAATGTGGAAGGTCAGATCTGCGACCTGGACCAGGGCAATCATTTTTATGGGAAATGTGGAGACAACCTCGAGTGCAGGTTGGATGCTGATGAAGCAAGGTTCGGGGAAGTCCCTGAACCCCAGTGTGTGTGCAAGTCTCAAGAAAGCATCTGTGGACCTGAAGGGAAAACCTATGAGAACATCTGTCAATTCAACAAGGCTTATGCTATGAAAAGAAATATCAGCATGAAACACAAAGGGCCATGTGAATCAGGTAATATGTACAAAGGCACTTCTAAACTGAAAAATTATCTTGTTCTTATTTTCAAACATGTAATAGATGCTCTAGTCTAACTTTATTAAACTAATTCTGCTTTTTTCTTGTCATTATTTTGTTATACTACTACTTTGTGTTAAGCATTTACTTTGTGGTTCAGCATCTGGTACTTAATTTTGTATGTTACTAGACTCTATATTCGACTAGTGGATTAAATCACATGGTGACTAATAAGCCACAGATCTGAAGCCTAGTTCTGCTCTGAATAAGCAGAGTATGAGGTATTTTCTACAAGAATGTGCAGTTGGGAAGAGGTAAGCAGATAAGATAGTCCAGGAGGACTGGACAAATAACTGTATGAGGACTGACCTTATATTGAAGTGGTGAGAGCAAGGCATATCTTATTCATATACATATATACACACACATACATGTATGTATGTGTTTTTATATGTAAGTGTATGCAGAGTGTATCCACCTGTGTGTATAAATGATAAGCAGTACAGAGACAATAGATGAGGCTTAATTAACAAGTATTTTGTTCTTACAGAGAAGTCCAAGATAATAGAGTTTTGGAATAATTGTAAAATCTAGCTAACCCATGAAATAGAAATCTAAATATTATAGCAAACTCAGACTGAAACTATTTCCCTAAATACAGTTACAGAGTATGAACAGTTGTCTGTGATGATTGTTAGTGGAGGGATTCTTAGCAGGGTTGTACTGGAGAATCCTGCCTCTTGCTCATATGCTGTTCTTGTTCTTCACATTATTACAAGTCTTTACTCCTGGGTACCTTTTCACCTAAGTCACAGGAATATAAAATGAAAAAGTGAATAGGCTTTTGTTTTCTGAATGAGAAATTATTCTTTTTTAACAAGTTAATGGAATATTGTCTGAAATCATAGAATCATAGAATAGATATGAAATAGAAATGAAGGAAGTAGGAGAGGTCTCTGAGTCACAAATGGGTCACAGTTCTCAGAATCTGAAATTGCATTTCTGGCAAAGGTCCACATATGACAGCAAGTCGGGTACTTTTTACCCACTCCTCACTAGTAATCTGTTGCCTCCAATTTAGACTGTATGCTGTGCTTTGATATTGAATGAACACTGGATATTGAATGCTTAAAAGGAGAAGTGATGAACAGATAATACCAGATTTCTTTCCTCTTTCTCAAGTTGCAAGAGGACAATACAATAAAGAATCAAGAATCAATATAATAAAGAATTGGCTTTAGGGTATTAAGTTGGGAAATGAGGCTTGTCAGTAAAGAGACATTCAGAAAACTCAAATGCATACCAGCCCGCAGTATGACTGAAAGCCCGTTAGCTCTTAGGCAGGTGTTCTTTGGGGTTAGAACAGCACTAGTTCTTGTGGCATAACACTTTCAGGTAAATTTCAGTTAGAAGGGCCACTCTAGCAGCAAGTGATGGTAACTCTGCAGCAGAGGTAGCTGCGTACATGCTTAAAGCAATGCTCTGCCTTAATTAATTAAACAGAACTGGTCATTTATAAAAATCTTTAATTTGGAAGTACTGCCACTTTTAATTGCTGATGTTGTCATCCACTGGGCCCTGCAGTCACCCCCGAGGTGAATTTAACACTGCACGTAGAGGAGGAATGAGCCCAGCTCCTCTGCATGCAGGAATCACTCCCAAAGCTTTCCCTCTGCTTCCCTGGCTTCCCAGAAAGACTGGACTCTCTCACCAGGAATGCAGAAAATTTTCCTAGGATTGCTCAGTTTACTGAATTGCACAGAAGCCTGGTAGGAAGTTCATAGCCATGTCAGTGCTGCGTAGAGTCTAGTTAAAAAAAATGGGGGCCTGTCTCCTTTGCTCCTGCCAAGGCCAGCGTCTGTGCCCTGCTGCAGCAGAGCGCCTGAGGTGGCTGCTGGGCTCACCAGCCAAAGCAAGGACAAGTGCCCTTCTCAACCTCTCTGAGCAGCAGCTGACCATGCTGCGTTGTAGATTCTCTTCTAGATCCTGCAAGGAGCCTGGGCCTTTTAGCAAGCAGCAGGACACACAGGTGCTACCATGGGGCACCTCTAAGAGTCTACCAGTAAACCCTCTCTGGCAAGGCAGCTATCTGAAGCAGTACAGTAGGCATGTGAAGGTGCTCCGTGATTAGGCTGCTTTTTTACAGCTGCAACTGATTACAAAAGGCAACGGGGAGTCTGGCTCCAAGAGCAGCAGCCTCTACAGCACTCACTTTCCACCGACTCCAATTTGCATGAGAAATAAACACTGAGTACTGTGGGGTTTTGGTACCAAGCTATAAATATAACCTTCACTCAACTCAAAGTACTTTCTTTTGTTATTTCTCCTTCAAAGCATCTGCTGTTTCCTATTGATGCCAAATGGATTAATTGTATGCAGCAAGCAATGAATAAATAGATAACAATAAACTCCTTTCATCACAGGAGTATAGTCTTTTATCTTCAGTGCATCACCAGAAAAAGGAGAAGGCGGCCCAGCTCCCTAAACCAACAGTGGAAAAGCCTTTCTTTTCCTGAAAGCTAATTTTGATCAGTTTATCTAATAATTTACCAAGGCTACCAAGTACATTGATTATATGCAGAGTCTCCAGAGTTAATTCATCCCCATTCACATTTGAACCTCTCTTGCTCATGATTTAATGATGTAACAGAACAATCTAGAGGTGATGCTCTTTATGTTTAGCTGTGTCACACAGAGTACTTTAAAGGTAAATTTGGTATTAAAAAATAAGCAAACCATGAAATTTCCTGCCATTTTCATCAAATCAGACATAGATTAGAAAGAATGAGTTAAGGGAAAAAGAAATATCTCATTCATTAGTTTTGGGTAATACTGGGTTAATGTTGTTTGTGAAAGGTGAAGCAGTATTTTGGCATTTCCTGGCTTCTGGTCTATTTCTTCTATAATACATGAAGATAATTCACAGTGGGGACTGTAAAAGGAAAGGAGCAACTACTGCACATACACTCCAGGAATCAAAATGGCAGCTTATCGTAACAAGTAAAGATCTGTTTCTAAACACACAGTAATGCAAAAAAAGTGCACATAGATATGCATGGCAGAATTTGGCTGAACAGAGAATCTGAACCACTCAAACCCAAAGGCTGGAAATTTGTGTTAAAATGGTATCTCGCTACCTCTATTTTCTTCTGTAAAATAGAACAAAATGACGGTTTGAGATGTATATGATTTCTGGATGCACTTCAGGTTTGAGTTAGTAATGCAGGTATTTATTGTGTGTTCAGAATCAGAAAAGGCAGTTTGGTTAGATCGAAATTGCAGTTCTTCCTATTTGCTGTGAGTCTGAACTTACATGTTGCCAGTCCCGGTCAGCCCCAGTCCAGCAAAGCCTTAACTACAGAAGTGCCCAGCTGGGTGGAACTGAGCATATACCTCAGCATTCTAAGCTGTCACAGTATTCTCCTTACAGTTAATGGAAGTATTTCCAGGGTGGAATTCATCTTTGTGTTATGGTAGAGAGTGCTGGACAAATTCCTCCTAGGGGAACAGCTATAATGTAAATCTGTGATTCAGACCCTTACATCCTCGAGGCTAAGGGTATATTTACACTGCATGATAAAGCCAGAGCCCTCCACACTTGCACAGTTGAGTTGTGTCTGTACACACTCACATAAGCAGGACAGTTCTTGGCAACACTTCAGTGTTGTTGGTGTATCCACAAGACACCTGTGTTAGCACCGCAACAAAACCACCATCTGCCTATTTAAAAAGGTTTTCCTGCTGTCTCTCTGCAGCAGTAATTTAAAGAACTCATGTGAGTCAATACAGATATTTGGTTTCTGTTTTATACTTAACTTTAAGCTTAACTACAACACGCATATGAATAAAAGAAACATGGCCGCATTGAGTTTAAATATTTCAAATTACACTTTAATATCAGACCGTATGTGGTAAGTTCATAGGTAAAAAATTTCACAACCAAAATATTCAGTTAATGCTGATTTGAAGACAAGATTTTTGAAACAATATACAGTTCTCATGAAAGAATGAGCACTTAAGGGTTTAAGTATCCTAGTTTGAGGACCTTACTTTTCCTGTTTAATGGGTCATTCATCAATGGGGAAATTGATATTTTGCTAATTTGTTTGCAATTAATTTTACTCAGGATGCATTTGACGTTTTCTGCACAGATATAAATTCTGAAAAACTTACAAATGCATTAGAAACTTTGTTCAAATACCTGCAATAGGCTGTTACAATTTCAAATACTGAAGCATAAATGCTGTACATATCGATTCAAATCTTGCAAGTAAAAATATATTTACCGTAAGTTTCTACTTCCAAGCATCTGGGATCTGTACAAAAATCAAAACAATAATTAAATACAAATCTAATGGCACAGAAAACATATAAATTTTTAAACACTGGTATGAAGATAGAAAGAAAACAGACTTTAGAAGGAAAAACATTTCTTGCTGAGGACGAATAGGTCAGGGAAAAAAAAAAAAGCAGAATCTCCAAAATAGGAGAGGTATGGTAACAGTAACTGTTATTTTGTTCTCTTCTCCTCAATATCATCATCTCCTGTTAACATTTAGTATATTCATACATGTTTACAGAAGGATGTGTAAATGATGTATGAATGCATCAGGTGATAGTTTATTTTCCAATGTCTTCAAATCCCTGGACTGGCTCCCTCTCGTGGCTAACGTCAGCTTTTTCTTTCGGAAAAAAGGATCATACAGAGGCAAAATAAAAACCAGTGGAGTGGGTGAGGGTAAGAGAACAATAGGAAACAAGTGGCAATCTAATTACTGTAATAAACATAAAACCTTACAAAATAAATGGATTTCGATCCCTTTTGTTCCTTGTCTCATAACAAGATCAGATGAATCTGATAGCAATTTAGGGTAAATGTGGAATACACTAATGCTGCTATACTGTAACTTGCTGCAATGAGTCCCATGGGTAACAGAGGGGGATAAGATCTTAGCAAGTTCAAGGCAATGATGTAGTCAGCAAACACAGTCTGACAAACTAGCAATCTCATTATTTTTGCTTTTAAGCTAGCCAAAATGTAACAAATTCAGAAGAATCATGCACAGTGAAGTTACTCTGTGATTGTCTGCTACAGAATTTCTTGGGCTTTCTTCTGAAGGTCTCACTGAGAAGCTGCTTGACTGTGGGGCCTTGAGTCTAGTCCATGATAACAGTTCACGGGACATAAATGAAACTTTTGATTTCTGCTTCAGTTTCATAATCATGTGCAAGGGGGAGGACAGACAGGTCCTTTGAAAGGGGAGGTTTTGAACCCTGCTGACCCTTTAAGGGGACACAGGTGTTCTGAGCTTTAAAAGCTGCTTGGAATCATGTAGCTCTTCATGAAGGTAAACTGGTTTTATAATGTAAAGTAGGAATTAATGTTTGTATGCTTTTGTGTTTGTGCTGTCCTTTGCTGACTGTCTCCTAAAGCACTGTGCTGTTGGTTCCTTGCAGCTCCTATTATTTCTATGCCACCTCAGGATGCCCAGAATTACACAGGCAATGATGTAATTTTCGGCTGTGAGGTGTCAGCCTATCCTATGCCACATCTTGAATGGAAAAAAAAGGGGAAAAAAATGTTCCTGCCAGGAGATGATACCCACCTCTCAGTACAGGTACAGCTTGACTTCTCCATGTCATATGGTTTCAGATGAAGGAGTAGGGGGATTAAGCAGTAAATTCCCCCTACAGAATACAGTACTGCTGTAAATAATAGATTCCTAGTAGAGGCCCTGCGACTTTGTAAAGAATTATGATTTCAGCCAATGCAAGGATCACTGCTTTAGCAGTGTAAGCAGAAGAAACAACAGACAGGGTCCTACCTGGCCTGCTTCAGGGAAAGAAAAGATGGAAGATTTTCGTGAGGTAGGTATGACTCTGGAAAAACTGAACAAACATACCAAGGGAACCATTTAGGCTACTACCTAAAAGAAGGTGAGTGCATTCTGGAAAGGGTGGCAATAATTTTTCTACTCTTAATGCAGAAGCACCACTCTGCATAATTCTGCATAGTATCTAAACTTTTCCTTTGTAAGATGCTGTTTCTGGGACCTGCCATTTCAGTTCAATCCCTGAGACATTCAAAAGGAAAGCAAAAAAAAAAAATTGCTCATTTTATGGAGGATACTGTGGTTTAAGCAGAAAGAGTAGAACGGCATTAGTACAGGCTTCAAGCAAATCTAGTAATAGCCTGAAAGTCGGAGCTAAAATTAAATAAATCAAAATGGTAATTCTTTTAAATGGAAGTAACATTGTGGGGAGACAAGCTAACAACAGATGCACAAGCAGACTGAAGTAAAGTTGAAGCCTGCACCTGCATGTTTCTTCAGTGGACAAAGAAGATGAACAGACTGTACAGAGAAATACATGGCAAATCTAGCTTTCTGCTTACACAGCCCAAAAGTGGTAAGATCCAATGGGCATGGGGCACAACCTGAACAAAAAGGTAGCGAGCAAAAGCACAGAAAAAGCTAAGTAAATTACTAAAAGTACTAAGAGTCTAAGTAAGTTACTTAGAAATGTTTCCAGATGCAGCATGCACACAAGTGGGATTAGCAGACTTAAAATTGCTCAGAAGGAATGGTGCAAGGAGCCACATGCAAATGCTGTTCAGCTCAGAGGCTAAACTGAACCCTGTTAACTCAGCTCATGAATAGATTCACCATGAAAGCATCTCTGCCGACATGCATTAATGGTTTTGTGTTACTTGTTTGGAAAAGAAAGCTCCTCCCGCTTTAAGAGGCTTTAGCCCAAGTCAGCTGACAGTGATTGTCATGAAATGTGAAAGTTCATGGTGTGTCATGCCAATCCATTAAAACCCAATGCTGAGTGTCAGCTTGGTCAGGCCCCTTGGCCCTGAACAACTCACCCAGATTCACCTGCCACTCTCATGCTGAAAAAACTTACGAGCTTGAGAACAGGCAGCAATGCTCTTTAGCAACAAGTGGTGCTGGGACAAGAGACAGGAGGAACACTGGGAGTCCATAGCACGGAAGAAACAGAAATGAGAGTACCGTGAAGGACAATGAAGTTTAAAGAGCAGAGACAGGGAAGAGTGAACTCAGAGACACTGAGCAGTAAGTTAAAACATAGGGCAGCAGAAGCAAACAGAATGAAAGCACGACAACAGTTAAAGTCTGGAACAATGTTTAATCCAGCAACAATTCCTTTGTGAAATATCATGGTGTCTTCTAACTACTTAAATCTCAACTTTATTTCTTCTTCTTCTTAAAGGCAAGAGGTGGGCCTCAGAAGTATGGTGTGACAGGCTGGCTGCAGATTCAAGGCCTCAAAAAATCAGATGAAGGTGTTTACATCTGCCACACCAAAAATAAGTATGGTGCAACATATGCCTCTGCAAGATTGAAAGTCATTGATGGTAATTATTTTGGGGTTTTGGATGTAAAGTACATAAGAATGCATATAAGCAGGTTACAAAGGATGGATCTGTCAGAACGCAAATGAACGATATGAGAAATTACCTAAGGATGTCCTATTTTTTCTGTCCTTTTCTTCTACTTTATCACCTAAAGGGTCAGTAGTGTAATATTCTGCTGTGTATTACACTAGCTTCCGGAAAACAGCGAGCTGTGGATTGTAGCTACACAACTGGGACATACCCAACTCCACTCACCTTTATCCTACAGAAGTCCTCTGATGTTAGCAGGATCTCTCACCCAGAACAGCTGCTGTAGCTGGGGGTGTCTCTGAACGATGGCAATTCTGCTTAGCTCTTTATTTTTCAGTACACTAGGAAGGAAACAGTTGTTGCTCCTTAATGAGAGTGTTTGGAAAGATGTAAGGAACAGCTTTACTATCATTCTGCATCAGGCCTAGTCCTGCAGAATAACACCCTTCTTCCTCTGGAGAGAACTGGGTTTCCTGGCAAATACGGAATAAAGATGTATTGTTTTATATTTGCCCCGTGTTCTAGAGGAGTTTGTTACTGGTCTATAGCTTGTCACTGACCTTGTTTGTGCAAGTGGCTTTCAAATTTATTGGCTCTGGTTGTATGTTCAGGTACATACAACAAGTCCTGCAGAGGACTGAACTCTACTAGTATAGGGAATTAAATACATTTTCAACATCTTGAAATGTGAATGATCTAGAAATTTGATCCTGTAAGCTTCAGGTCAAGTCATCAGGAAAAAACCCTCACCTTAGAATAGATAACAAGGGTTCAGAAACACTGAGCTTGCCATACAGATCCAAACCCAAACCCATCTTTCCTCTGTGTTCCTATGTACAACTAATTTAATCTGATTTAATTATGTCTTGCAGGCTCATCTCCTGCATTAGCATTTAATGCTGGCAGTAGAAGTGCAAGCTACAGTGTTGAATATGGGGAGTATTATGACCATTCTGATGAGGAAGATGATGAAGAATACGAATCTGGGGACTATGAAAATTGAAACAACTCTGAATAATAATTTTTATACATCTGCTGTCCAATACCTTTCATACTCTGTTACATCTACTAGTCGTCTCTGTTGTAAATGACTCTACTGATAATACACATACTCACTTGTGTATCCACCTTCCTGAAATTCAACTTTGGCTGCAGTCTATCATGGTACTTACCAGAAATAAGAGCAGTTGTGAATCCACACATTCAGACTGTTAAAAAAAATCCTTAAACATGCACCTGTCTACAAAGCATACTGAATGGATCAAACTTCATATTCATTTTTAAGATGTAAATTATGATTTCTTTCAAGCCTTCTAATTTGTCTGAAAAAAATGTTCATAGTTTAAAAAAAAATAACAACAAAAAAACCCTCAAACCTGGTTTCAATTCTTTTGTTCTATAATGTATTTAGAAATATCAAGAGATTGTTCATGTGGCAACAAGCCTAAACATTTGTTGCAAAACAGTCTTCAATCTCCTTAGTTTATGTTTTCTCCTAAGTTTCAGCAAGATTCTCCTTCTTATTTGAAATTTTCCATTGTTAGTCTCATCAAGGGCAAGTTCTCTCTCTGTTGGGGGTTATTTTGTTTACTTTTAATAGATACATGAAGCAATGACAGTCTAAAGCAGCTGCACAGTTTTACTAGCAGTATTCACAAATACTCATCAAAGATTTCTTCTGCACTCAATCAGATGAGCATGTTTCTGGCTCTTAATTAAAGGATAAAGGAAGATACTAAGTTATGAAAACCACTTTTGGGAGGCAGTTATACCTACTGGTGGTGTCCATTGGCTGAGGATGGTTGAATAGCAGGAAGTTACTGAATGGTGTTGATGCCTAAGGAATCAAAAGTTCAGGCATCTGCATGTAAAGCCTCAGTACTTCCAGTCATCTTTATTCAATGCACAAAAACCTGTAGTAATTACTGCATGCATGGAGGTAACTCAAACTAATGGTGTTAAGGAAGCTTTAAGACTAACCTGACTTTATGCGTATACCTACAGCATAGATTGTTTTAAAGTATATGCAGTGCATCACAAATTAACGCACTGGCTGGTTTGTGCTTTTTTGCAACTAGGCAGATTTTTCCTTTCGAGTTAGATAAAAAGATTGGATATAGACTGTGTTTGCCCTGAGGTATTATTGATCTTTGTCCAGGCAGCAAACAAACAAAAGAATAATTTATTTTGTTTCACACTTCCTGGAGTATTGTCAACTCATGAACAGAAAGTGTGCCACTGTGTCACTGAAAAGATTCATTAGTTTCATTATAAGTATGAAATGGCTTCATATTTAACTACTGATTCTGCTGTTATGGGCTCTTTCTGCTCTTCTTAGTGATAGGCCCAATCACTTTTTTTGCTCATCCACTATGTAATAACTTGAACATAAAATTATCTTAGTAAAAATCACTGAACGTTTTTTAAGTGGTTTTTGGTTTTGTTTTGGTTGGTTGGCTGTTTTTTTATGGAACTATTTAATCTGCAGACATACACCAGATCAATTGTAATCTGCATTGCAAATGAATTCATTAGATTACTAAACCAATTGCTAAACTGTGGCAATATACACTGGCAAAGGATAGTAAGTGCCACAGAAAATAATTCTGAATTCATTAGCTACAGAAAGGAATTTAAATTCTTCAGGCTTTTTTTCCTGTTGTTAATGTAAAATGAAAACCAGAAATAGAAGAATGTTGGAATGCCAAAGCTTGTAGCAGAACCATACCAAATGCGAGGCTGTGAGTGTTTGGCTGATGGAGTACATCTACTTAGAAAAAGCTAAGCTAACCTTCCCAGAACAAAGGGTTCTAAATTAAATATATTAAATTTGTCTCTCTGTGTTTATTTTAATGTATTTAATAATTTGTTGCAAATTATCAACCATTTTTTATCAGTAAGAAAAGTGCAATTTAGGAAAAATCCTAATGTGATGCAAAAAAAAAGAAACAGATACCCTAAACATT
>JAOEHX010034845.1:7281-20283 GCA_025448015.1 Bolborhynchus lineola | reverse complement strand
AGCCCTCTGCTTGCATGTGTTTGAAATGGCATTACAGCACTGCTTCTAGATATGTTTTTATCCTCTGTCAATAAGATTAGCTTTGATGCACTGAAAGGAATAATATATGAAATGATGAATCTCTGTACTTACACAGAAGAAATAAACGCCCTCTCTTGAGCTCATAAACCCACTTATTTGCTGGAGTTTCCCTAGTTACAGACTTGCAAGAATATCAGGTTAAAGATATTTTCTTGACTGCAGTGAAGGAATTGTCACAAAGGATGAAATTTATATTACCTGATTTTAGCCATCTAAATCTTGGACATTTTTTCTTGTTAGTTATGTATCTCCCTTATATAAAGGGAGTGGAAAGAGAATATGTGACTTATCATAAATACTTATTTTAGTATACCTTCTGGAAGTGCTTTTCCCTCAGTTTACTGCACAAAGAGCCTACACCACCAGCTTTAATTAAATGTCTAAATTTTAGATGTTTCTTTGCTTAATTCTGTCCGTAAAAGACTTTAGACACTGCCATAAATTCTGACTTCTTATTTTCCATAGGTGACATATCACACTTGTATTTTCTGGGGACAAAATACCACTCGCACAGAAAATGCAAAAGTCCCATGTGGCCTGAGAACTGATTTTGTTCTAAAGGGTTTTGCAAGGAGGAGGAGCCAGACTGCCATCATAAAATGAGCCAAAATGCACATATCACAAATGAGAGAATAAAGATGCTTCTTATTAATAGAACATATTAACTAGTATCTTACCTATGTTTTCTAGACCTGAAATTCTGCTGTCATAACAGCTACTGCTTGAAATATAAAGGTATTCTTTAGGGTTGAATTCAACAAAACAGACTGTGAAACTCATTATTTCTCAGATTCCAGTAATTTCCTTTCCTTCGTGAGGCACTGGAATGGGTTGCCCGGGGAAGCTGTGAATGCTCCATCCCTAGCGGTGTTCGAGGCCAGGCTGGACAGAGACTTGGGTGACATGGTGTAGTGTGAGGTGTCCCTGCCCACAGCAGGAGGGCTGGAACTAGATGATCTTAAGGTCCTTTCCAACCTTAACTGCTGTATAATTTTATGATTCTATGCACTTGTGACAGCAGGGTAGCAGACTACTTAGTATGGATAATGTTCCGGAATTCATTATGAATCTTCTAAATTCCCTTCACTCTGTGTCACTAACTTTTCCTTAGCAAAAATCTGACAGAATGCAGCCTGGCAATCTTCTTTCCTTCAGCAAAGGTACATACATTGAATAGTTTCTGCAAGTGACTGGTTGAAAAATAGACATTATTCAAAGAAAAGACATTTTCTTAAACTTACCAAAATGTTGTCAAAAGTATTTGTGACCATTTAAAAAACCCTTTCAGTGTATGACCTTAAACAAATCATTGATCTCTCTAATGCTTCACATACTCCGTTTATAAAAGGGATATAATAATATTTCCTTTGAAACATGCTTCAAGCCATACAGATGAAAAACACTAGATAAGCAGCAGCTATTATCTTCACTGTTATTAAAACCTTGCTGACAGGACACAGTTAACACTGTCCTACAAGATCCAAAGATATAATTTCTTGCTTTTTGCAGACATGATTCCGTACTTGATGTCCTAACTCACTTAACATAAAAAGTAAACAAGATAATATAACTGTTCTCTGCTTTACCTGGTCTGACTTATAACAATAAGATGACTACTGGGGACAACGGCTTGCTAATTTCTAATAAAAATTTGGAACAGCTGCATGTACTCCAATCCAATCTCTCCTCCTTGCAAAGTTTATCTCCAAAACTAGCTTGGAGGAAACCCCACCTGTTTACTTCAGTGGAAGTTTTTCCACTAGGCAACTTATCTCTCACTATTGTTTATGTATAAAAATACCTAATCCATCTCTGCTAGAAAATTCAAGGAAGAGAATAAGTGTAGGCTATCGAAGGCTAAGCAAACAAAAAAGTCAACAAGTTTTTGGAAGAACGTTTTAGTTCATTTTCTTTGGAAGAACAAGGAGAGCAAGCAAAGCAGTGAGTGAAACCTGGCTTCCTAGGTTTGTGTCCCTTGTTCTCCAAGCGTACATCTGGTTCCGCTTAAACCGTTCACTAGTGTGATAACTTCTCTTAAATCTCAATGGAAAAAAGGCTGACAAGGTTGTGGCTGTCCTGGATCTATGGCAAGTAAATATTTGGGCTTCAGGAGTGGTGCGCTGATAGCTGAATATTTTTATTTCTGAGAATATCAAGCTGAAAACAGCTACAGATCCTCCTGACTCACATCCAGTACAGCTCTGAATGCCAAGCTCTTCAAGCATGCAAAGATTTAGGTTCATTATCTATGTGTTCTGTTGGAGGACCTATGTTTAGTCACCTTTACTCCTTTGAAATCTGCAATCCAAAGACAAACCCCATTCCAGTCTTTGCCACCTACAGCCTCTGATCCCTGTTGATCACATGCCTGTTGTAGGTATGTGCAATCTTCAAGGAAAGGATTAAATTGCCTTTTCTCCCTTCTTTCTCTCCTTCCAGACTAAATATTACAAAAACTTGATATGTTTACCAATGCTGTGCTGCTAGCACCTTGCTAGCCAGAAGTCCTGTGTGTTAATAGTGTAATGGCTAGTAGGATGCTGCTATAGGAAAATGATGCTGATATAGAATATTTCTCTTCCCATCAAAAATAACAAACTGTAGGGATATATTAAAAAAAAAAAATCATTCTTTTATCATCACTAAGTAGGCTGTAAACTTTTAACAGACTTATATGAATTGGTTCAGCTTCTGTGCTTAGATGCTAACATGTTAGATTGAAGTGCACCTGCTTTTTCAGCTAGTCAGGTTGACTGCTGCTTCCCTGAAGGAAGAAAAGTGACATGGGATCCCCAGAGTATCACTAAAATATTAGTCAAAGGCTGACAAGTATCTGAAAAATTTGCTGGTGCATGTAGAGCTGGCCTCCTCTCAGGGGAGTAGCTGTGACCTCAGTCCTTGCGTTGTATCTGCCTTAGTACAAATCTGACAATATTTAAGAGAATTAAAAGCCTTCAGGCTTCCTGAGTTTAATGAGCAACTAACTTCAGCCCAGTCAAGGAAAAAGACTCAAAAATAATCACCTTATGCCCAACCTCCTGTGGTAGACACAGTAAATAAGAAATTAGATTGGAGTTGCAACTGATCATTGAAGCCTGCTGCCAATATCACATCCCTCACAAATTTTAAATCAGACCTTTTAACCATGTTCAGCCTTCAGGATATGGCTGTCACATGCAGTACCCTTAGCTATGACACAGCAGTGCTTGCCTCAGGGTTGCGACAAAGATCTATTTGAAAAAAACATAAACAAACCCAACTGTCCAGTCCTTTCTTCTAAGGTGTTTCTGGAGTATGGTGACTTTCCAGAGCATTGTTTGTTTATACTAAAAAATGAATAGTAAAAGGCAGCAAAAGAAGGAAGACCCAGAACTATCATTCTGATGCTGAGTTCTACAATACTCAGTTTTGTTATTGTAATAGCTAGGGAGCACAGGCCTGAAGAGATATTATGAGTGATGACACTCAAGACCTCCTATCAAGACCATGCAATACAGTAAAATTATAAAGGTTGCAGCCTTCAACTTCATATTAGGAGTTACATAGTATTTCCTCAGGATCTCACTTCTCTGATTGTTAGGAAGTGATTCTAACTTTCTGATGCTTTTGAAGTTCAATGCGAGTGTTTTGGATTCAAAAGGAAAATTAAGTTGAATGGTTAATAGTATTTTCTTTATCATGTTTTTGTCTTGTGGTATAGTCTGAAAGCCTTCACTGGAAACAGATGCCTAGGAAGGATATTCTGGTTATATTCTTATTCCTGGAGCTGTCTGCAGGATTTGGTACCACTGACTTCTGGATAGTTGTCTGTGCCAGGACATGCAGTCAGCTCTTCTGCTGTTGTAGGCACCATCTCTTATTATCCCATGTATTAAAGCCTCAGAATTCATCTAAAAAGCAGCTAAGATTTCTTCCTTTGTTTTGATTGGAAGGCTGTTTTAAAACATCATTGCTCTGACTGTTTTAATTTCCAGAGCAATTTATTCATGCACAACTTATACTAGGCTTTTGTAATGCCAGCATTGTTCTTAAGCTTCAAATAGCTCTTTTGAATCTCTTCTTACCCCCATACAACAAACACATCTCTCAACTTTTGTTTTCTTAGTCTAAACTCCTGCCAGACAGACCCTCTACTCCCTCATTATCCTGGCAATCCTTCTCTAACTCTGCTCCAGGCTGAGTTCATCTTTCTTGAACACAGATAATCAGAATCATCTCCTCAATCTCTTGCACAACAGCATTAACACTTTACAGTTTCTTTTGATGTTTTATTTCTCAATACATTTTAGGAACAAATCAGTTTTTTGTAGCTGCCTCACACTGGCTCAAAACTATCCTCTTTCAAAACTCAAGCACATCAAAGCTTTGGAGTTTGGGGATTTTTTTGTTGCTGTAGTTACATTTGTTTGTTGAGGTTTTGCTTGTTTAATCTTCTAATATATAAACACTTACCTAAGACAATTCAGAGTCTGGCTGAATTTTTGCATGTTGCTTTCAAATGGCATCATTTGGTATTTGGGAAAGACTATTTAAAATGTAAAGGAAGTGCTCCTGAGTGTCTAAGAGTGTCTGACTTTTCTTAGTGTCTTTTGTAGCATAATAGTTAGGCATCTAAGGTAACTCTCTAAGCTCCTTTTATCATCAGTGGAGAGAGACAAGCACCTCTAGAGTATGATTTAGCTCATCCTAAAGCAGATATCTAAAACAAGAGGGAGTCATTGCTCTTTGGAGATTGCCTGTCTCTCCCTGTTGATGATAAAGGGAGCCTACAAAACTGTCTCAGATGGTTTGCCTAACTTGTGTGTGGCTAAAATGAAATGAGATAGGATGAATCTTACCCTAAGTAATTCAGGACAATGAAAAAAAGTGTGTAAATAAATTTTCATTTGTTGGTGTCTATATTGTACAGAAAAGCAATAAAATCTATGATCTAAGCCATTATTGGACATATTTATATATTAACTATAACAGATTATAGAAATACAGGGCAATTCTAGTCATTTAAATTAATCTGTCTTCAAAAAAAACACCACCTGAATATGTCAAAAGATTTTATGCTTGTTCCATTGCATTGACAATCCTGCAGATCCATGGATACACCAGACAACTGTGAATTCTGACCTTGATCCTGAACCTATAAATATGATTATTTATCTGAAAAGAACTGCATCAAAGTTTGCTGGTGAATGCAAGTGCTCACAGAATTTGGGCAATAATTCATGGCAATGTAACAAATATATTATGCAGTACTGTAATAACACCCTTTCTATTGAGTGCATGATATGCTGCATTAGACCCAAATATTTTAGCACAGGTCTTTCTATTTTTTTATTTCCATTTTATTGTTTTCATTTTTGTCTTGTGAATGGCACAATGATGTATGCGTACATATTTGCACTTCCAAAAGGAGTGAGATGAAGTCAAAGAGCTTACGTGAAACATATTGGTGTTTGATGCCATTATCTATAGATATCTTTCAGTGAGGGGAACACTAGCTGTTAAGAAGTGCCCTGCTACATTTATTTTTAGTAGATAATGAAGAATGTACTTAACATTTTGTTCCTTGAATGTGAAGAGGCACTTAAAAATGATACCCCCTTTTGTTGTGCTGAGACACACTTTCCACTCACGCAAGTGAATACAAAAAGAAAAAAAAATGAAGCCAAATGAATAATTCCGTTGTTAAACCTGAGATCACCTTTTATCTCTCACTAAAAGGCACCCCAATCTTTCCACAAATAAGTGTAAAAATAAAATTGAGAGAGTTACTTCCACCTTTCTGTCACAGGAAATCTTGCTGAGACTAATCTGCTTTTTAGAAGGTTTACTTTAAAATAGGATTTCCTTTCATTGCATGTACGCACACTGAGTCAGGAAGCTCCAGTCTGAGTCAATGCTAAATGCATTTGGTTTTCAACTTGAGCTGGTTTGCAAATGATGGAACCAATGATTCATAGTTTCCACCCTGACCTTGTTTGCTTTATATTCACACTGTGGCAGGTGAGCAGTTGTCTTTAAGATCATAAAGTTATTTAAGGGGAAACTGAAGTCATCCATTAGCCTGCCTTGTGAAAGACACATTTGCATGTATGAGAACAAGTTATAGGAAGGTGATATGCCACTAAGAGATTTCAGAGAGTTCACATTTTTTGGTAATTTTAGCATAATTTGCATGTTCTACTAATGCTGCATAAGTTAATGACAGGTCCATTTTTTCTCAGTCATTCACTTCTATTATCTAATTAAATAAGCCGAATACTTTTTTCAAAGTAAGTCTGTCTGATAATGGATTCACTATGTGGTATGCTATACCCATAATACAGGAAATCTAGTTTTAAACATGTGTTTGTAGAGCTGCATTGCAATATGTTTTGCTGGCATACAAAATTTCTGAGTGGCCTTTATATGTCTACCTTGTCTCCTAATTTCTACCAGAAAAAAACAAAGCAGAATTGAGAATCATCTGTTTCATCGTTTAATGGGCCAAATCCTCTGAAGTGCTGATTTCCTGACACTATCATCTCTCCCCAGGAATTTATCAGAACAGACATCATTAATTTTTATTTATCATTCCAATTTTATACATTGAGGTGGTGTAAGAATACCATACTAAGATACTTGCAAATCATACTTTTTAAGCATACTTAAAGCACAGTTTGAAGAGTATTTATTGCATATGAAATATTTCACATAATTTCTTCTTTAAATGCAAGACCTATAAGACAAATTTTTACCATGTCTCAGTGAATGATTTTGGTTACTTACCAAACCTTAACAAATCAACCAATATATTTTTTTTTGTGTCACAACATTTCTAAGTTCTATTGTGCCAAATGAAAAGTCTATGGAGAAGACTGGGGCTGCACAACGATCTAACATTTCTCTTGAGGTGCATCATTTTCCAGCCAGGAAAGAAGGCAAATGGGCAGAAGAGTGCATGTCTTTATCACTTACTGATGAGGACACTCTCTTGCTATTTGTGAGTGACAGTTAAGGGACTATGACACTAGATATGAGACTAGATCTGTGTGTTTAGACTAGCTCAAATTGAAAAAGCCTAGAACTTGGTGTTCTTATTTCTTTTTGTGAGATTAATATGCAAAAGTAGTCTCACAAAAAGATGCCTTTTCTTCAGAAGAAGGCTTTGCAGTTCCAGGCTGGGCAGCAGTATCTAGGTTTTCACACTGGCTGGCTCAGGGCACCTACTTGCTTAATGTGCTCTGATCCAGTCTATAGAGGCATTCAAAGGCCCATGATTAATGGAGGCATGAAAACACAGCCTTATGAATCGTTCTTCAGAGGTTCTGAGTTTTCACACTGCACCAATATAAACAACTACATATAGGATGGCTAGCTTCCCCATTCTTATCTTAGGCTGGCTGACTCACTATGCTGAGATCAGGTGCTAAATTTTTGGGGAATGATCTACAAGATTAGGTAGTCTGGATGTAACCACCATCAGTGTGATTAATTTTAAACAAATTTACATATCTATCAATCAACTGCCTAAGCCTAAACCTTGTCTTCCTGTCTGGTCAATGGACGGAAAGAGAGGCTACTTGATGGTCATTTTTCTCCATTAATTTTCAGACACACACTTTAGGATGAGTTGCATTACCATCTGGTGCTGCTGATTGTTTCTCAGCAGCCAGCTAAAATTTAAATATCTTACAATTAAATATCTTAAGATAGGTCAGATGGATCCACCTTAGGTAGTTTAGGTCTCACTAAGATTGACTTTACTGAGCTTTGGTCAGGCACATTTACACTAGTCAGCATAAGTGACAGCTGGACTACTGGTCACAGTACTTATGAGAAATCCTAAGGAAGGTATGAAAAAGAAGCCACAAAAAAGACAAACAGAAATGTCTGAAAGAAGTCCTGTGTAAGGACAGCTAATGGTAACAGTATGTTTAGAGAGTCTCTAGGCATCTGCTGTTTTGTGAGGGGCTCTTCATCCACAATGTGCTTCCCAGAGCCTGGCAACGCTTGACAGTCCCCAGCATGAAGACAGCACTTTCATCAGGAGTACTGTCCCACTCATGTGTGAGAACAAAATGCCACTCACGAGAGTTTGGTAACATTTAGCAAGGGGTTTTCACTTGTGGCTGTCGCACATTGTAGGCAAAATAGAACAAGAAAAAAAATAAAAAGCAGTAACCCAGAGCTCCAGATAGTGGTTAAGAAACTTCCCTTTACTTTTTGGTCGACTGAAAGCCAAAGGACATCCTATTACCAGAGCCTTATGATTTCAGCAAGATCATATTAGCTCAGGTACAGAAGAATTATGAATGCAGTGTTGTAAGCTGTAGTGTTAGAAGAAGGACTTGACTGTACATTTCTCAACCCAGAGCAGCTCTCAGTTATACCTCTAAAGAATGAACTTTATTATGAAAGAAACACTAAAATCTATAATGTACACTTTGACCACCTCTATTATTATATGCAGAAAAGGACAGGGGTCTTTATACACAGAATTCCTGTAAAGATGAGACATTACATTCATTATTATTTTGTTGAGAGAATAAAGTCTAATACTGTACTAATACAAATAGGACTGATTATAAAGCTATTAAGGAGCAAAGAGAATGATGCACTTTGGAAAACTAGCATAGGTAAAGGTCAAACCCCAGGCAAGAGATAATGACAAAAAGTATATTTTGAGGAAGTATGATGCTCTTAAGATCACAAAAAGGAACCCTGTCTCAGAACTCCATCTTCAAAAGTTTTTGTTATTTTCCATAAGCTCCATATACGGAAGTTCATTTTCTGTTTCCAGTTAAGTTCCATTAAAATATTCACCTATAATACATTATAATTGAAAAGGAAATATCCCAATTACAGCTTCCCATGTGAGAGTTTATCTTGGCTTAAGTCCCTTATCTGTAGGATCTTATAAAATTCTTGAGGCGTACTTGGACCATATTGCACCTGCTTTCACATAAACAACAGCAGGAGTGTATCTGAGTCTTGAGTTACTGTGTAATCATTTTCTTGCTGAAGGTAGTATAGTACCAGGAATGTATTTATTCAGCTGCTAGAAGTAAACAAGCAGCTGGAAATTAGTTCCCTTGCTGACTGCAATAGAACTGCAGGGAACATGTTTATTTACTACTAAAATATATGCATTTAGCAGGGCATCTGGTCACTTTTTGTCAGGAGTGGGTGTCCTGGAGGCGAGGATTCCTGAATATTTGAGGACTCTTCAAGGTACAGTAGGCATGTGGACTAATGTCTGAATGTCTTCAGGTTTTGTACCAATTTTTATCTGACTGATTTAACATAATGTAACCTTCTTTGCAAGAAGTTTTTACAGCACAAATTACTAAAGCCAGATAACCTGCAAGAAGAATTTTCTTTGATCCAATTTATCTCTAGAGTATTAATATACTTTAAAAATAAACTGAACTCAAGCTTTATATCCAAGTGATGAACCCAAACAATTCACCAAGACGTGTTAACAGTACTAATGAAATAAACTGATATAAATAGTCAATATAACCTAAAATAACTTGTTACCTTTTTGGTGCAAAATAAAGAGACTTTTTACAAACAAAGCCTTCAAATTGTTAGTGCTCTGAAAGGGGAATTGACTCCATTTTCAATAACTAAGTAAACACAGGAATGCAATTGCTTTATCTGAGTCCCTAATAACAAAATTCTAAAAATAATTTGAATGTATGTCATGGACATAGCATGTGTGTGCACCTAACGTTGCAACTAGCTGCTGAGAATCTGAAGGGCAGAAGGCAGCTTGCAGTTGTTCTTACTGGCACTGTGGAGCTGGGCACAAAGAAGAGAGAAATGTCTTTTCTTGGATTTAACGAGAAATCTGTGGGGGAAACACCAGTATTTGGGAAGCACAAAAAGGGGCTATAAAAAAGGGGCTGATTTTAAACCTCAAAGTAACTGCAAATCCATATATGAGACTATAGTTTATCAGAAAAGGCATTTTTAAACCCTATTTTTACAGGATTTAAACACAAGGTAGCTTTGTGAAAAAAGAAATTTTTTAGTTTTTGAAGTATGATGAAGAATGGGAGTTATTTTCTACCCTTGACCTTTTCAGGTCTGAGAGAAACCATGCTGGACATCCAGTGCTACCAGGCTCTTGGTACCATATCGACCAGCCACAAGGATGATGAACAGTTAGAAAGCTGAGCTGGCAGAAAATGAGGCAGAGTTAGAAACTTCCTGGTTTCTGTTGGGCTTTCATTGATGAACATAGAAAGACATCCAAGTTCTTTTGGAAAGTGTCTGACCAGCTTTAGCTACTGACCTCCCTTCCTCACTTCTGCAGAGCTTCCTTCTCTAGTCATGGGAACAACATGAGTGAAGAAACAGATATCTTTTTCCCTTGCACAAGGAAGCAGAACTGTTATGGCAGCAGCTTTGTGAACCAAGCAGCTTCAGAATGTCGCTTGCCCTCTGCAGGGATTGTTAATGTGTGGGGCAAAGAAAGAAAAGAAAAGAGAAGAAATGAAGAGTCAAGACAGAGATGATCAAATTGTGAAGGAGATTACTCGATGCAACAGTGATAAACAGCTGGAAAGGCTAGTGGGAAGCAGAAGTAAAGATTTATCTCAGAGCCACTGCAGGGGAAATATCACCTCCAAAGAGAAGAGTGGATGCTGTGGGAAAGAATGATTTTCTGAGTGAACACGTATGGAGGCCTGAGGGTAGGACACGTTCTGATTTTTGCTCACCCATCCGTATGTCATTTTCCAAATACTTTACACCAGACTTTTCCATAGCATGAGAATCAGCCTAAAACCACAGCTGGTCTAAAGACTTCTCTCTCTTTTCTCTCCTGCTTTTTTTTTCACCCATCATTTACAACTCTGAAGAAGGGAGTGTGATCAAAACCCTCCTCTTGCATCCCTGACCTGGATAGCAGGTGTTCTCTAAGGACATTGCTTGCTCGCTCAGGTGCAGAGGAACTTTGACAACATTTGACAAGTCATAGGCGATACAGCTTTTCAAAAGAAACAGACAACTTTGAATATGGATCTTTACTGAGAAAACTATAAATAGTCATGGTAACATACTAAGTTTCTTATGTGGCAGTATGTGATATAACAGGTGACTCTACATTCCACATACCATACATGAAAACTCTAATAACCAGAAGTCCTTGTTTTATTATTGCACAGAGGCAGGGAGAAGATTGCACTTACACACTGCTTCCACTACCTGAGAGCAGGGTGTCTTTGACTTTTTGGTAACCGGCTTGGAGCACTACAGCCATGGTTTGACTGAGACAACACCACCAAGAATGGTCTGCGATAATGTGTGTTCCAACCTGAGCCCCTTGAAAGGAGACCCATTTCTGAAAATAGGTAACATCAGTTTTTAAAATAAAATGCTTCTAAGATATCTCAAGAATCTCTTTAAAAATTCTGATTTTGCAGCTCTTCTCAGGCTGAAAGTGGTAGCACTACAGGGAATGAATATACCCCAGAAAACCTTTCAACTTGAGAAGTCACAGACAACATAACACAGTGATTTTTTTAAGATTATATGATGTCAGTACTGACTATGTAATAAGGGATGTTTCATCATAGTAATATTTTGTATAACAATGCACCCTGTGAGGTTTGTGCCATGAGGCAGAAAACCTGGTGTTAGAGATCACAGAGCAGCATTTTATTTAACACAGCAATTGCTGTGGTGCTACAGAAGGCCAGGAAACAACTGAGAAGTCACTTTCTTAGGTTACAGAATGACATTTCTGGATTATTTACAGTAACATGCATTAATATTTTAGTCTGGCACCATTTATGCATGGAAAGCTTTACAGCTATTAAGGCTGGATTCTACAGCTGATGCAGAGAACCTGCTCTGTGTGCCCTTGTTTGCTCTATGGCTTTGGAAGGATGTTAGGAGAGGGTATGAACAATTTCCACCATGTCTACAGACTTGGGCAGAGTTACAAAATTTCACATCCTTTCTCTCTTCCATCAGGCTAGCCCACAAGAACTGAATACAAGCTGCTCTCCTGTGATCAAACAGGACAAAGGAGAAAAAAGGAAAAGAAGACACCAATTTAGACTACCGGCAATACGCATAAATGCAGAGATGTGTGCCCTGCTATAGCAGTTGGGCATACATTAGCTTCAGAAATGGCTATAGCATTTTAAGGAAGTTTTCCTACAGACCCCTGGCAGTAGGTTGCTGTGCCTGAACACACTTCAAGGTGAAGAACAGTAGCATAAACTAAAAGATCATTGGACCTTAGCTTAAGCTAAGTTTTGGGCTTCATACTAAAACAGATGAGAAAGGTTCATGCTTCTTTTCTCCTACCAGAACTGATAAGGCGTTATGCTTTGAGCCTACGATGAGATATTCAACCCTGTGTAGGTTGTTTACTACTTGATAGTTAAAATGGCCTTGAAATATATGTGCATACTGCAAACTGCTTATGAAGAGTACATGGTTAAACTGAGCATGTTTGTTTGTAACGACACAGATAAATTCTCAGCAGTTTGAAACTATCTAAATCTAAGACCAAAAGACTCCTGCTTACTACGTTCACAATGGTCCTTATTCAGAATGTGCCCACAACTTCTCAGAATGACATTTGTCAAACTTTTGAGGAATTCCTATTTATATCTTAGGTTTGAACCAATAATATGGATGCCCTATAGCGTGGCTTCATTGCTTTTGGGATATCTACCCCACTTCGTAATTTCTAAGAAAACAACTTTTCCCACATTTTCTAATATCTATGTTTGTGTCTTTACGATCTTTTGCATTAGGCTTCACTGGTGTCATGGGCTCAGCAGCAGCAGTCATTTTTTCTCCTTCTCAGTAGCTGGTGCAGCACTGTGTTTTTGACTTTCATCCTGGGAACAGTGCTGATAACACCAATGTTTTTAGTTATGGCTTAGTGATGTTTGGTCTGGCCAAGGACTTTTGGAG
>JAOEHX010034841.1:21848-31969 GCA_025448015.1 Bolborhynchus lineola | reverse complement strand
AATTTCTTCCTCATATCCAATCTAAACTTCCCCTGTTTAAGTTTGAACCTGTTACTCCTTGTCCTTTCACTACAGTCCCTAATGAAGAGTCCGTCCCCAGCATCCCTATAGGACCCTTTCTTTCCCCTGTGACGCTTTCTCCTCAGTTTGTACCATATCTAAAAAGAGTCTGGACATTATTATCTCAAGATCTGGTTCCATAAGTCTTTCCATTTATTAATTTAACAATAACTCATCGAGAAGGATGATGTGTCAGTTAAATGTTAAAAAATAAAAAAAGCTTACAAAACTTATTATGTGTTGATCTCTGCAGACTAAGCCATTTAACATATTGTTGTTAGAGAGTAATACAGCAATAGCATATGTTACCAGAAGACAATGCAGCTTCTATGCTTTGACATAAACATCGACTTACTTACATCCAAAACTCAGAGTGGCTTCACTGCTTCTGACAGTTCCAAAGATATTAGATACTACACAGACATATTTTCCGGCATCCCTTGATTTCTCTGGATTATTGATAACAAGTCTGCCTCCCACCATACTGTAGCGATCCTTTGTTAAATCAATGTCCCAGTTGTTGAGTTTCCACCTATTAATAAAAGAAAATCCAGATGTAAGTTTTGACCCCAAACCCCAAACATGGTAAGAAATACGATCTGAAAAATAACTCATGGATTGTGATAAACTATACAGGAAGGTGCGAATTTAATTCTATATGTGTTTTATGTTTTTCTTCAGCAAGAGCCACAGATTTAAACTCCAAAGATGTTTTAAATATAACAGTCTCAGACTGCGTTAGCCTTCTCAGAGATGTGACATAGGTTAAAACCTGATTGCTGGCCATGCAGCAAAAGATGCTTGAGCTGGCTGTGAATGAGCTTGGTAGCAATCAAGTACTGGATTGCAAACATATCATCAAATAGTTATCTGAGGCCAAATTAGCGAAGAAAATACTCCCTCTGCATCTTTAAAGTATGGAGCAATTAAATTTTTAAGAGCCTTTTGAAAACTTGCTGTAGGGGATGAAAATGTTTCGTACAGCCTAACATGCCAGTGAAGTCAGTTCAGAAACAGTGGAATGCCCGACTCAAGGCCTACTTCCTACATTCAGAAAATTGCTGGACACTCTCACCTTAATTACTGTAAAACCCCACAGACAGTTCCCTAAGTTTCTGTAATTTACACTCCAGGAACTAGGAGAAGAAGTAGGTCTGGCCCTTAATGGTTTAAAAAAACCTAAAATACATCGAATGGGAACAAGCACCCACCCTCTATAGCTCCGTATCTATTACTGTGTCCACAAGAGGGAGCCCATAACCTTCGCTAACAGAAACTGCACGTTTCCTGAAGACAAGTATGGAAGATACAATTTAAATACATTTAAAAATCATAAAATTATATCGTTGTAAATACTTTTTTGTCACAAAGTAAACATAGGCATTAATACTTGAAAATGAGAGTGCATTCTTTATTTCTTCCTTCCTTATAAAAGATGTACTGAAATATATAGAATACTCATTTGGAAACTGAAATTGCAATTGTGATAGAAAGAAATGATAATAAAGGTGATATTAACAACAAATAAATAAAAAATTAATAATGAAATCGCAGGATTTTCAAGATGCAATAAATAGCATTTGGGTTTTACAAGATTTTAGAGGCATCACTTCAGTCCTATGAGACATACTGCATATCTGTATTACAAGTAATAAATCCTCTGTTAGGAAATACCTAGGAATAACTGTCAAAGGAACAGCTTATGCTGCAATAAAAATGTGGCAGGGAGGACTTATCTACCTCTGAGACAGGAGAATGTTGGCTCATGAGCTGTTGGCAGGCTGAGAAATGAAACTAATATATTGAGGTAGACTAAAATAACAATGTGAAGAAATAAGAAGAGCTCTGGAGGTGCAAGGAAATTCTTCCAGAGTGACTTTGCTAGTTCAGAGTTTGTAGAGCCCATAACAGATAATAAGAATGCTAAAATTTATGCAGATCCCACGTTCACTCTATAGATAGCATGTTTACATAGTCTTCCAGACAAGATGGGGGAGTCTCCGGAAAGACTAGAAGTGATGGGGAAGAGTAGCAGAAGGGTACCGAATCTGTGTGTACCTGATCTTTCTGCACTTCCAGTCCTCTCTAAGCACAGGGAGAGCAAACCAGTCAATGGCAAAATACAGTGCAGAAAAACTTGTAAAGATATTAGAGACAGGGATCATATTTAAAAGGGGTATTGTAGTTCTCCCTGAAATCCTTCAGTCACAGGTGGGTCTGTACATGTAGACAATCTGTAAACATATTTTTTAAAAAGGCAATAAACAATTTAAACACATTTAAAAGAATGGCAAACAGAACTGCTCGCACTGTCCTAGAAGCCAGAGTCTCGGAAAACACTTAAGTGAGCACAGGAGGCAGATCACAGCATCAGAAAACAATTTAATCAAATTGAACTCTTTACTGGCAAGAAATTGTATCTGCCCCTTACTATGATGACAGCACTCTTCTTCCCACAACTGGCTGAAAATTAGTCATGGTCTTAAATAGAGACAATCTTAATGATATTTTCCTGTACATGAGCAGACAATAGCCAACAAACTCATATGGATACCCAGAGGTCACACAATAAAGCAGAATTGCTCTGCTAATAACACAACCACAGATGCTGTGAAAGAGGTCATGTGTGAATCCCTACTAAACTAGTTAAAAAGTATCTCCAGAATAAAGTTTTTGACATCTTCAGTAGCAGAGCTGACACATTATTGAGCATCTCTCTACAATACAGTGGACGTAAAAGCAACATAGGATGTAGAATATCCAAGTTCAACAGCCACTCATTCTTCTTTCAGAATAAAATACAACAAAAAAAGCTGTTCTGAATCAATAAGAACAAGGACTTATATGTCCATCATCCTTACCTAGAAACATCGTCTCTTAATTATTTTTTAAAGGCAATTTTTTTTTGTTTGCATCTGGATCAGTATTCCTTTCAAAAACTGAAAACAACTAGCACAAAGGAAAATACTGTCTTCAACACCGACTAGACATTTGGGCAAACTGAATTAAGGTAGGTTCTTACTCAGAAATTGACAGTCTCTCAATTTTTCCCTGCCTTGAAGACTTTGTATCACATAGCATTTGTAATCCTTTTGTAATCCTTTTGTAACCTGTTATGGCAGCTAATCATTTCACAATTGAAACCCTCACTGAGTAAAATACCTAAGACCTGAAAATCGAAACAAGAGAGGTTACCTGTAAGTAGGAAAAGGAATTGCTCGAGCTCTGCAGTTCATTGAAACTTGTCCATCTGAAGATTCTTCTGGATAAATGGTATCAATGGGTTGCTCCTCAAAAACTGGTCCATAGCCTTTGTTTCCTTCCTCTGAAAAATTGGTAGTTTGAAATTAATCCCTTTTTAATTAGTAGTCAACCTGAAGATGAAATTACATCACAACTTCCACATTCAAAATGCAAAGCCTAAATACTGAGTACCCCAAAATCAAGTTCTATATGCATCAAGAAAACCAGAGCAGTAAGGATAACTGAAGTGCTGTCCTTCCTTCGCTGACTCTTGCTTCATACCTCCTTCTGAGAACTAAAGTAACTCAAACTATATTCCTGTGCCTTCTCCACTATTATTTAATTATCATTATGCCAGATGTGGTTGAGATAATTATGAATTGAAGTTATGCCCTTTAGAAATGCAGCAAGACCAATTTATTTCAGAGGCAAACAAATTCTCATCAAACAGGTCCAGATCCAAAACAACTATCTAAATATTAGGTGTTACTTATTTATATCCTAATCAGATCTAGTGGCTTTTACATATTCAGAATCTTTACTGCACCAGGCAAAACCCTCTTATGTTGGAGATCAAAGCTGAGAATTACATTGTGTCAAGAACATACTTCTATCTTTCCTTTCAAGCTCAGATATATGTATATGTTAACTTTGCCCTCTCCAAAACTAAATAAAAAAATCCCACATTGAAAATAATTTAAGTTTTTTAATTCAAACACTTAAAGATGAATAAATGTCAAACAGTTTTGTCAACAATATATTTTTTTTTTTATCTTTATCCTCCATTTGCTGATGCTACTGTAAAGGTTTCAGGTTCTGCCTGCCCCTGCTGCATTCCCTTCTTCCTTATTTGCTGAGGTTGGAACTAGATGATCTTTAAGTTCCCTTCTAACCCAAACCATTGTAAGATCTCCTCCAAACATGCAGGATTGCTCTCTAGCATCTGCAAAAGCAAGACTAGGAGTAATAGTGGAATGCTCTGGGAAAATTCTGCTTGGTAAACCCAGGATGTAACTGTTTTTTTTTTTTGGGTTTTTTTTTTTTTGTGAAAATGGTAAATGTACATTCCAGGTCCAGAATGGCACAGAGAGGAGGCAAAATTTTTGGACAACACAGCTGTCTAATTCTCACATGTCCCTACTGAGACTGAACTAACAGTATGGACACTTGTAAGCAAACTGTGGGTAAAAGTGAACTTGTACATGACTGCTACCAGGTTCACCTTCCAGTCAAGTTCAGAGCTTTGCTCCAAATCCTAGAGATGCCAGAAGTCTGGAAAATGACCTTACAATATGAGGGAAAAAACCCAAACCAAACAATTTTTCCAATCTCTTCAGAGATGGCTGAATCATTTTATCTTAAAAATTTCCCAAAGCAACAGTTGAAGACAGAAAAATCCTAACATTTTGCAATAGTATCTGTGCTGCCTATAAAATCCACATGTCTTCTAACACTATATTTAAAAAAAATGGCAATGCAATATATTCATGTCCTTAAACCTAATTATGATTTTGTACTATCCCTTTAAAAGTCTTGGCATTGGTTATAAAACACTCTAAATTAAACACTTTATAGAAAACTTAAAAGAGAAGAAAGAATCTGTAACTAAGAAATGTAAATTGTCAATGTTAAAATATCATATATACAGAAAATAATCCTTCCACAGCTATCATTTTTATTGTTCCTTAATTCCAGATTCATAGATAGACACTGAATTACAGCACCAGCAGAAGACTGGTTACAGACAAAAAGTAAGCTCCCTTTCCATTTCAAGTTTGAGGAAAAAAATCACCTTATGCCTTGAGGGCAGGAGCAGGTCAAGAAGACGCTGTTACGCTACTACATGTATGGTCAGGCAACTTCATTTTAAAGAACTAACTCATGTAATGAGAATTCTTTCAAAGAAGAAAAAGAAGGCCACTAGAAAGGAAGAGGTTTTGAAAAATTGTCTTCTTTCTTTCATGTATTAAAGCACAGTATGATGTAAAAATCTACATAGTTCTAGATCCAAAGAAGTACCTTCAGCTTGAAAAGGCAAGAATCACATATTTGCTTGGAGCCTGGAATGACTGAGCCACAAACCTGACAGCACTTTCTGTGCTATTTTTAAGTATGAATACTGAATAACAATGGCCCTTAGCAGCAAATAACCACATCCTGTACAGCTGACTCTTTCCACCTTAGGACTCAAATGATATTATAGACCACTTAGGCATTTAATGGCATAAATTTTTAATGCTGCCAGCACTATTAATTATACTGAGTGAATGTCTGTTTCTCACACCTATCAAATATGCTTTAGAATGGCACTTCTGTTGCAATCTATTATGAATCTGGTTTCAGATGCCTGGCAGAGCAGAAAAAGATACACAGACTGAATGTCAGGTGTGGCAACTGATAAATCTTTCTTTCTCAGATGTAAGGCGAGTGTGGACTAGTGATATGAAGAGGAGAAACATGAAAAGAAAGGGTTTTTGAAAGGATCAGCAAGAAAATTCACACTTTAAGTGAAGTACCATGCCTACGTGAGGAAGATTAGAGAGAGAGAAGGGCAGACTAAGAGTGCAAAGAAGAAGATCAACTTATTGTATCTGTGCCTACAAGAAAAAGGGGAAAAATAAGTTGGACAAGAAAGAAGGAAATTAACGCATTAGGTAAACTAAGGATGAGAAGAACAGCATGTTTCATCTATTCTCGTCAGGAGAGAGGATGGACTCCCTGACCTTTCGAAAATTGTTACTGACATATTTTCTGAGCACATTTATTGTGATTTACATTTTGAATTGGAGTAAAGGCTCTCACCTAATTCTCAGTATTTGAGGCACTCTTCAGTAAATTCTGCAAGCAAGGCTCAGACTTCTTGGCAGTGTCAAAATGTATTAGGAAGTCCTCCCAAAGGTTAAGAAAATCTCTATGCAGCTGATGAGATCATGGATTCCTGTATAAGAACTGTTTCTGCTGGAAGGTAGCCCTGTCATCCCTTCTCCAGGCAACACTTTCCAGATGGGCAGTGCCATTTTCCCTCCAGACATTCCTGCAACACCTCTTTTCCTTGTCTGACTTCTTAGGTAGCTGGTAAAGAGAGTGAAAATTTATTCAACTCTATTTTTCTGGGTTAGTTTTCTGCCGGTTTAGTGAAGCTAATTTGTTCACTGATGAAGAGCTGCGCCTGTGCAAAGGGTAGAATAGAGGCAGGGCTATAGGTTTCCACCTTTTGTGTGGAAAAATGTTGTCTTATTAGCTGAACCATCTGAAAGAACTACTGCCTAAGTAAGGCATACATACCTGAAAGCCTTACTACTACTTACAGATAAGCTACAAAATTATATTAATGCACCTTTATGTCCCTGCACAAGCCTGTGAGAGACCATAATATAAAATACATAACACATTCAGAGAAAAGATACCAACAGGATGTTTGAAAACAACAATCAGAAACCACCTGAGGCAGTTTTGTTCAAGTCATTTCAACAAACTCCAGCAGAAGAGGAAAAAAGAAGGCAGAATAAAAAGGCTTGATCAGTGCATCTTGCTTCTGTATGTATTTAATTCAGGAAATGTGAAATTTTCTATATAGGCATATTTTTTAAGAGCTAACTGGCTTTCAAACTACTTAATTTTGCATGGTATACACTAATGTAGAACACAGAGACAAAGGGGTTTTCCAGCCCATCTACAGTCCTGTTGTATTACTTTTGTCTTAATCCTCCCACCCCCTGCTATTAAAAACAAATCAGTAGTCAGTCATCCTTGTATCAGTCATCTGTAGACCTCCCTTCACCTCATATGCTCCCATGTCCAAACCATTTGCCCATTCAAATGGCCTTGCATCCTCTATGCAACCTGCTCATGGTTCTCCCCATCACATCCTTCTCCTCTTTGATAAGGAAATTATGTTTATCTATAAAGTAATGCAAAACTTTTCAACATAGCCACCATACAGGTCCACTTCTAGTATCTTATCTCCAAAAGCCTAACCACTGTCTGTTGTTGTAAGAGAGCATGTATCTTTAGTTCAGTATTTATTTCCATAATATAATTCTACATAAAATTGTTAATTCTATGTATTGTTCTAACTACACTGATACTAAATTACTCATATCAGGTACAAATCTAGCATACATTTAACAGCATAGCAGACAAATTCTGACTTGATTTTTAAAAACTGAACGACTTGAGCATAGCTGCCCTGGTTATAAGTCGCCATAACACTGGCAAGAAGAAGGAAAGTGACTGATTTGTCAAAATCAAATGCAGTTATTGTAATTAAAAATACCCTACATTAACTCTGTAACCTTCCAGATTAGCTTAGAGGTCTTCATTAAAAACACATTTAGGAAAATGATTCATTCAGTTCATGTTATTAGGAGATCTCCTTATATGTCCTTTACATTGGTTCACTGCAGACAGGAAGAAGGTTGAGTAAGGGTGGGGAGAGTACTGCCACTTGGTCAGTTTGGGCTTTGAGGATCAGAAGAAAATATGTGTCAAGAACATCCCAGGGATGAAGCTTGAGATACTATGAAAAAGAGAGGATGCAGGAGCTAGGTCTATGGCTATCTTGTGGGAATGGCAAAGTGATCTTGGGCTGCTTTGACATTATCATGACAAAAACAAATAGATACATCTACAGAAAGGAGATGGCATAACTAGAAAACTCTTTGGGATTCAAGTGGTCAGGGAATCACAGGAACAGAAACAGAGAAAAAGGAAAATTCATGAGGTGCCAGGAAAATACCGTCCAAAGTAGACATCATCACGCAGGTATGATTTTTTGGGCAGAAATGTGGACAGTCTTCGGGGAAAAGTGAAAGAAATTCTACAAATTCACTATCTAGGAAAGAGTGAACAGGGCTCACCTGCACACAAACGTACACAAGCAGACCTCAGCTTTTTCACTCTTCCCAACTTCTTTTCTATCCAGCCCAGTTGAACAGTACTTGCAAAATACTGTTCTGAGCAAAAACTCTGTGTTTTTTTACTATCTGTCTGGTTTTATTAGTTGTTCAGAAAATTCCTTACCTGCTGCTTTTCTTTTTTTTGGCATTATCCCTTTTGTGACAACACATTTTTGTCAGATTGCTAGTTATCTAGGCTTTTCATGTCCAGGTCCCAGCCTGTCTGAGACCTCCACTCCTAATATTCAGGGCAATGTACCTTCCATTTTTCCACTTCTGATTTAAATTCCTTTTGATTTAATTTATTCTAAGTACAGCAAATGACCTGCTGAATTTCTTATTAGTAAAAATCACTAAAAAAGAGTGACTGCCTGGTAATTCTCCCTACCTAAATCTTGGTAGATCCTACTAAATCTACCACATTGAATCATCTCAAAAGGTGTCTTTCTGACTGATTTTATGAGTAAAACTTATTAATTTATTTTTGCAAATCTGTTCCAATGTCTAACAATGATTCCCATTACAAGAGTTTTCTTTTTAACATCTAAATTTTAATATCTAAAGATCTTCAGCATTCAGACCTTTTTCTTGAACTTTCTAATTTCAATAAAAGGTCTCACATTAGATCTGAGTTTACTGGCCTCTTGGTTCTTTCCTTCTATTAGTAAGAAATAATGAGGAGAAAACTGCACCAAGGGTATTTGCACACAACCACTCATCTTGCTCTTCATACGCAATGGAAGTCATAAACATAGATATAATATTTGCATCCTACATAGTATTAAGCAGCTGCGCCAACCTGTTACTACTGCAGACAGCATAAAATACTGAACTCAAAACATCAATTTCAGTGGGTTATAGTGCTGAGCAAAAAAATTCCTCAGTTGAGAGACAGCAGGGTTGGTTTGCTTCTTTTAATACCAGTCATCCAAATCACTTTCAGACAAGTCAATTTATTCTACTATTATCTAATTCAGACCTTACATGCATCTAATTAATTTTGAAAATTGATTTTACTCGTAGATGAGGGATAATGTCATGAAGTGAAGCTGCTTATAATTGTGGGCACTGCTCTGTGTGTGATCAGAACCAGAAAGGGAAGTTAAAAGTATGTAGATTATTAAAGACTACTGTGATTTATTGTTTTTAGTTCGTAGGAGAAAAGCAACAGTTCTTGGGGTTATTTTTTCAATACAGAAAATTAAATAAAACCTAATTGTTTATTTTTGAATTACTCATTCTCAGCTACAGAGATGTGCAAACATACTGTGGATGTTTTTAGGGGTTGTTTTATGTGCAGCAAATCATGGAACACAAAATGCTCTTAAAGGTTTGTCTTACAGATAATTAGATTTTGCAGTACTGCAGTATCTCAAACCTTAATGAAATGGCAGAGAGGAGTTCAATAAATGACTTTGTGACAAAAATAGTAACTCCTTCTTTCTTTCTACTATGACTACTTTCTAGTCTACTGTAATAAATTTGAAGTAAAACTCTTGACATAAAATGTAGGATTTATCTCATGTAATTTTAAAACTTAGGGATTTTGTCCAGACTACTCATATGGCTTTCTTTCAAGGGATCAGACAAGCATTTCCACAAATAATTTGGATATCCCATTCTCTCTTCATCAACCTCAGAGAAAGCTGCATCACATACCTTACATTCAGATGGTTAAAATAAAGTGTGACAAATCTTCCCATAAGAGAGTACGGATTTACTTGCCCATACCTGTGCAACATGAACTGTAGTCTGTCAGCTGAGCCCGCTAGCCAAAGCCTGCTCCTGGCACTCAACTCAGAATCAAAGCCTCCTCCTGGGGCTGAACCTTCTGAGGTAGCTGTAACACTCTCACTAGCAACAACAGGAACAATAACAGCAATATATGTCCCATTTCCTCGACTGCTACCTTTCAGGAGG
>JAOEHX010034841.1:0-21838 GCA_025448015.1 Bolborhynchus lineola | reverse complement strand
AAAGGCCAGGGAGCACATAAAGAAATTATTATTCCACTACAGTGCAGCACCATAAGTGTCACTGTGCTTTCTGCTTCTGATTTGGTCTGCAGGGCTCAAACAACCAAAGAACAAGGAGAAGGTCAAGCATGAAGAGATACTATTGTCTTTATACCTTCATATGTCAAAGGTAACATTGCACCTGTTCCTTCTTAGCCAAATTTGAATATCCTCTAGTGCGTATCATAGAAATATACTTTTATTTCCACGAACCTTATGCAGAAAAGTATTGAAATAGTGATATTATTAAGCATATAGGTATATAATTTCCACCATACCAGCTAATGCATCAGTTCCTTTTCAAACATTTCCACATATTTATTTATTTTTTTAATTCAATACTACTACATATCATTTACTGCCAGCACAGACACTGTGTTTGGATCTATACATAATATATCTCTTAGTGTAGGTTTAATCTGTGAAGATCCTGTGGGTAGAACTGCAGTCTCTTTGGATATCTGATGCCATGGGACTGTAAAGTCTGGAGAGCTTTCCTCAATCCATTTATGAAGCAGAATTTAGCTCTCTGATTTAATATGACATCAGATACGATAAATGGGTAAGCGTAAGACAGCTCATGAGTTCAACAATTTTCTATCTGAGGAGAAGACTGTGAATCTGAGAAGACTGACTGGTGGACCTTCACTCTACCACCCCTGGGACAAGCATTAAAGACCTCAAATTTTTTTCAAGGACGTGATCCATCACAAAATTTAAGCATGTAAATTGATGCAAATCAACACGATTACCTATAAGCAAAATGTTAATCACATGTCCAAGCCCTCTGCTGAATAGGAATCTACTTGATTCTCAAAATACCACAAACTGTGGCATGAATATCAATAGAAAATCACAGTGAAAGGTTTTCCAAAGGTCAATTGTCAGAAGCTAAAACAGGTGGAAAACCTCAAGATGCTGTCATTCTCACTGTGCACTGATATACAAATATTTTAACTAGCATCTTTCTTTTTGTAATGAGCCTTTCCTTTCTGCTGCTGCTTCCTGTATGCCTCTCTATTTCCCTGGCATTTAACACTGCTAAAAGTGGCTGTGCGAGACAGTCATTTGGTATCACTCTTCTCAGTATTGATCTGCCCAACAGTGTTGTATCCTGTTACAAATTTTCACGAGAGAGGGACAAAGTTCTGTTGACACAGCACATGGCTAGATTAACCTTGAATGCTAATAGATGCTGAAGAAGAGAGCCATGGACTCATTCATTATCTTAACTACCACTAACTTGTCAGGTACCATATCAACATCGCGAGGCTAGAAACCACTTAATATTTAGCAGTAGCTCTTGCACTGTTTTCAGTGTGTGACAGAAATTATGACCTACTAGCACCTGAGAAGCACATGCTCAGAAACAAGATGGTTTGGGAATAAGCCAAAGTATCTCTACTGGGCTCTCAGGAAAGTAAACACAACACTTCACGTTTCTGAGCATTATGATGGCAAAACACATTACAATTATTTATTTACAAATGTCAGACACTGCATTAGCATGAAATGGTCTTCTGACACCTAAGGAGGGATATGGCAGACGAGGTAAAGAAGTATTAAGTATATTCATCCACTCTGTATTTTAGGAGAAAATGTGTATCTCTCTTTAGCAATTGTGACTAATGCCATATGTTGTGGTAAAAAGCTTTAAATAATGTAAATTCTGGCCCACAGTTCATAAAATGCATTTTTGAACCTACTGTTAAAGGGAAAATCCAAACTATATATAATTTAGTGTTTGGGGGTTGGATTTTTTTTACTTTTCTCATGATCAAGTGAGAAAAGTTGCAGCTGGCATTCATGGGAAGTTTATGTGCTGAAGCAGTAACATGCTGATGTCCACAAAACTCATGATGTAGCATATCATGGTGTATAAAGAAGAGTCCATTGTCTCACTGCAGAAAAGGCATTGATGCAAGCCACCAATATGCTACAGGGACATCAGTTTCCAAGAATCAGTCAGCAGTTAAACAGAAAAACATTCCAGCACTTCAAATTATATGAAAGGGTTAGATTGTATTTTGGGAAGGCTGCTTCTACTTTTCTGGACTGAAAAGAACAGGAGAAGTACTCTTGTCCCATATGTGCCAGTGGAGTCCTCAAAGAGCCATGTTGTTAACTACTTAGTTTCTCTTTTAGAGCAAGTATCAAGTAGGAAAAGCTCCAACCCATGGCAGAGTTAGTTTCTCCACTTACACCTAAGAATGGCAGAGTACAGTTTGCTTATCTTCTCAGACTGCCAAAGGAATGCCAGCCAATACCAATTATAGCACTTTTAAACATATTCACATTTGCCTTTTAGATACTCAAACCATTTACATTATTCTTCCTTAAAAACTTAAGTGTTACTTCAAAAGTGACTTAAAAGTCTAACTTTTTGATCTTATGAGAAAGCCAATGCTTGCCAAATTAGGGATGAAGGTGAACATGTTATTCTACACAATCTCCCCACCCCAGCCTTCCAAGTTCATACCAAATACCAGCAATTCAGCATGCTGACTAATAGCATCCTCATGGACATGTCGAAATAACTGCCCTGCATTTAGGGACCCTCTGTCTTCCTGGTTTTCTTGCTTTGCTTGCTCTCATAGAAGCTTGGGATTCTAGCAATTTTTGAAAACACAGCATTAGGTTCACTTAAAAGTAGAAGTGCTCTTGATGTTCATACCCATGGATCATTATTACCTCATTTGCCCAATCCAGAATAGTCACTAGAGTGACAAGCTGCTTTTTGAGGTCTGATCTGACCCAAACTCAGGTACTGCCTGGGCTCTGCCCTACGAAATCCCAAGGTACAAGTAGAACAGTTTGATCAGAAATAAAATATCAGAGGAATACAGTAACATTTTTTGCTACTGGTTCCTCTTACAGCCAAGTGTAATCAAGTATTCACTAAGCACATAAAATATAGGGCCTTTGCAGCTTTTAATTGCTCTTTAGGAGGAAGAAAAAAACGAGCCTATTGCTGGAAAAGACTCCTACTTCTTTTGGTGCAACGTTATTATGCCAGGTGAAGATACTCTTTGGTTCACTCTGGATGTACTAGATGAAGGAAAAGTTTAAAATTCAGAATTAGCAACAGGATATGAATTTAATGGGAAGTCAAAGGCAACTTAGAAGTATGTTGGAGCCTGTATGTCAGGGGAAAGAGGAGAAGAGTCAAATATTACCAGTAATAGGCATGAAATAACTTTTTTGGCAGTGGACTGAAAACACCACAGGGCTCTCTAAGGAGTGATTTACTGCTCTCATTTGCCTTGCACTACTCAGAGTGCACTCCAAAAAGCATCCCTTATTATAACCATCTGTTCTATCAGTAAGCTAAAGGCCAAATTACTTATAGCTTTTTCATCAATTTATACTACAAGACTACATTTCAAGCACTAATTTACCTGGAAAAAAAAACATTCCTCCTGTCTCATTGCAGATTATCTCTGCCTAAACCACTGATTCAATGATTTGTGGATTATTTGCTTCCCTTCAGTCAAATACGTGCACATTACCCACTGATGAGGAATGGCCGATCATTGCAACAATTCTCAACTTCTGCCTTTGATTACCACAAAGAAAAACTGGCTCAAAGTCGGAGGGTTTATTCCAAGCCAACTCCAAATTTCAAAAAAATATAATTGAAATGTGTATTTCAGTTTGGGAACAAAAATCGTTTTAAATTTCCTGCAGCAGTTAAAGAGATCAGTTTGAAAACAGGTAAAACCCCTTGGCTTAGAGTGTCAGTATACCTGTCAGCCTTTGGGGCCATATTCTGCACATCACCAGTCAGCATAGCTTCAGCTTTTCAGCTTCCTAGCTCCTTGTTTCCCAAATACTTCTAGTCAGTAAGTCTGAAAGCTCGTGATGCTCAAATACATGAATTCTGAATACTTTCAGGGGTTTTGGCTGATATCTTTGAACTTGGGATGGACTATATGTTGAGACATCTCAAAGGACATTGACCCTGAAAGTTATCTGTTTCTTGGCTCCAGGGCAGTTAACATAGGAAGTCTGTTTAGGAGCCATAGATTGCAAAAACCTTTACTGGTGGCTTCAGAGTCACAGATCACTTTGGCCAAAGGCAACTTACAGAGTAGAAACACCTGGAACTGTGGGTCAAGCACCGCAGGAGGCAAGGAGAGCCAAATATACTTCCAAATAAATCCCATGTTCTCTCAAAAAGTGCTAAAGCAACATTTTTAATATTCTGCTTTTGACATCTGCTCCCAGCTAACTTGACTTTTCACTCTGGTGCTTGGAGTGTTTTGTTACTGAAATGAGAACTCACAATCTATCCCAAATTCTCACATTCCCTACTGTTGACATCGCCAGCATTTCCCTTGATAGTATCATGTGTGAAAGAACACATCCTAGAGCTTGACAAGGAACACGCTAATTGTGTTCCTTCCTTCTCTACAGTATCTTTCACTTCTTAACCATACTGTGAACGCTTCCAAGCAAACCCCTTGTATTTCATCTTGGTTGCTGCAGCTATGTATGTATCTGGATCCCATGACATTTTAATTGCCCAGAAATACATTCAGAAGGAAAATTTGCTATGGCTAACTGCCAGCAGCTCTAGCACTCACTCAAAATGGGAAACCATCCAGCAAGATTCAAGTGTTGGGGCAGAACAAAAAGTGCAGAATCAGATTTATATAATCCAGATGGGTTCCATAAACAGAAACAGACTTTCCCTCAACTAAAATGGATATTTAATTATTTAAACAAAGCAGAGCAGGTCCAAAAGCAAAGTCTGTTCGTGCTACTCAGCCTTGCAGTAATACACTGAAATTAACAAACTTGCTCTGACTGCATAACACTTCCACTCTTCTGTATTGGGGCATGCTGCCATATCTTCAGAGGTAGTGGTAGGTGTTAACATTGGCTTTTGATGAAAAATGAAAGGAAGTATGCATTTCTGACCAGAAAATAAGTTAGCAATTTTCTTTGAATGGCTAACAGTACTATTAGAACCTGTCCCTGTTCAAACCCTTCACACCAATGGCTCCTACTCTTCTTGCACAAATGTAACGCAGCCATGATCAAATGAACATTGCTATGAATACATCAATGCGTACTCAAACTGTATGCCATATCATCATAGCCATCTTCATTTTTCCTATGTCACTTGTGACAATAACACAATACAACCTTCTCATGTCATTTTAAGGCATTGCTAGGAGGTGCATTCTAGGACCAAGATTTCTGGTTTCTGGGCAGAACTTCAATGTGCATAATACACAAATAAAAGCATTAGTCGTCTGGGCCTGCCCATGAAGATATTAACAGAACACTTGTTCTCAGTGATCTACTCAACTTTTTTACCCACCAACATCCAGCACTTTTTTGGCTACTGCAGCTGATATTTTTTATGTCAACATGGCCAGTGCGAAATCACATGTGTAACATTACTGATGGTACTTGATAGCCCTTTTCTATTTCCCCTGGAAAAGCACAGTGTTGAATTAAAGTAGTAAGTTTTAATATTGGTGCTATCAGCAACCCTCAAGTCTCAACAAAGAAGAAGCTCTTGAAACACGTAATAAATACATTACAAGCATGAGATCACAACATTTTAAAGGTCTTGTTTTTTACTAGGCATTGGTATATCCTTCAGCAAACTCAGACACAGAGTAAAGAGCGGTGTACAAACCCTTTATAAAATAAAGTAGCATTCTCACTAATACAGAAAACACTCCTGTGAGCTATGGACTAACATGTTAATTTTTTTGACTCAATAACACACACAATATAGGCTCACTGTAGTGAAACTGAGTCAGTGCCTGAAATGGTAGGCTAGATTAAGCAAGAGTATGAATAGCTCACTTCGGATAGGAACTCATCAATTACAAAAAGAACCCCCCAGAACATAATAATGCCTTCTAAAACACAGTAGATCTAGTTTTGTGAGTAACTTCCACCTCAGAGTAAGGAAAGATCTAAAGTCTACCTTGAAAACAACCAGAACATTAGTACACAATATCTGTGCTTTTCAAACCTCTGTCAATATTCCATACATGCACAATTTAATTATTCTGCTTTTTAAATTTTCTGATCTCATTTCATGTAGTCTATACATAAGCAAAATGTTTTCTTTCTTGAGAAGAGCTCTGCTTATGATGGCAATCCAATTCATCACAGCAACTAATACTCAGCATTCATTTATAGCGGCATGCAAGTCTGAAAGAAGCTTTATAAATCTCAAAGTTGTTTGGAACAGCTGGAACAGAAACTAGATTTTAACCTTGAGTTTTAGCTTTAGAAAGAGCTCATTCTCTTTCTTCGAACTGAACCAAAATTTCAGGTGCAAACATCCCTGTAGTTTCACATTAGAAATATGACTCCTGAATGTTTTAATATTTATGGCCCCATCACTATTTATGAAACGGTTTACAATTTGTAATTTAAAATTAAAGTCAGTATATTCACCAGTGCCCCACTGTACTATGAAAACTACTTCTATATTCTGCTGGTGGAATTTTATGGGTTTTATGAATTTTAGATAGTGTCTATATTATAGAATTTTATGTTTAGTGTATTGTGGGCATATTTCCATTCTTCTGGTCACATTGATCACCTGTGCATAAACAGATGGTTGTTATATTTTTTATATACTAGAGAAAGAATTAATTCCATATAACAAATTATTAAAGACAAAACCAAATCTGAAGTCCAGATCTGTCTTTTTGCAAGCTTTTAATTATGGTGTCCATCCTAGTTAGTAGGCTTCCTTATAGTTTCATCATTCATATTTAGTAATTCATTGTATCTGCACAATTAAATGAAAGCCATACAAACAGCATAATGTACTTTGAAATGCATAAAACTGTTAACAGTTATTTAAATGAATTAACATGGGAAGTTATCTTACCTGTCAGGCAGAAGACGAAACCGGGTGTAATAAGATGATAGATGAAGAACCACATGGTTATCTTCTGTACAGCAACCACCTCGAGAGGAATTGTGCCTTGCAATACCATCATTCAGAGAGTTAAAAATACCTGATTATAGAGAAAGAAAAAGGAGTGAATAATTCTGGCATAAGGCTTTATCTCATATCATGTTTCATTTGCCAGATTATCTGTCTAAACTGAACACTTAAGAGTTAATATAAGGTAGAATCTTTTGAATAATAAATGCATTTTCAAATTTGCTGGATCAAATTAATGATCTTTTTTATTCAGAGAGCACACTGCTTAAGAGTACTCAGATTTTCCGGTGATAGTAATTAATATGGTAAATGTTAATACTTAACATCCTCTTTTAGACTCATGTTTCTAGACCCAAACTTCCTAAACCACATCCTCTTTCTATGCACACTTTGTATTATTTCAAATATTAAAATATTACATAGTTTGCAATAAAATAAGGAAAGCCCAGATCCTATCCCACTTCATTTCAGTAAATATTACATTGCAATTAATGATTTCAAAGTCTCTAAAAAGAAAATTACAGTGAAGCTGAAGTACATTAATCCCTTTCAGGATTCATATATTTTGCCTAGTATATAATTCCTTTTAAACTTTCAACATACAATTCTTGATCCTTTGGAAAGGCAATATTAAATTTAATGAGTTTTCTTTTAAATGTTGAATATAATCATTATTGCCATATCATATTTGAAGTTTTCTCTTTTCCCTACAGAAGAAACTCTGCCTCTATATATCCTTTTCTAGGATATATAAGCTAAAGAAACGTGAGTTTCTTGTGAATATTCTAAGATTTTCGAATAATTTACTTCCGTAACAGTTTTTACTTCTTTGAATCAGAATATTTTGCTAGCTTTTTGTTTCTGGCTGGTGCCTGGTTTCTGTTTCTTTAGGGCAATGCATCATCATGTATGCAGTGTGCAATTCTCTTTTTTGTGTAACGGATTTCTTGCCATGAATATATAAATGCATCCTTTACATCCATCATATCTTGTTCATACTTGTTCTCTTGATTAGTTCTGTTGTAGCACTGGTTAAGTTACAGTCTTCACACAAAGCAAGGCTTTCATCTTTTCACTGACCGAATATTGTTGTATCTCAGGCACATGCTGATATCATCCATTCCTCTCAGTTAATTTTATTACTATTTCATTATAAAATACGCTTATACGTACTTGAATAGCCATCAGTAACATGCATCTTAGGACAGACATGTTGCATGCTAATATTGCGTTGTGACTTTTGGCAGGATGTAATCATGATGTCCAGCTTCCCATGCCAAGCACCAATTATTCTTCTCTGTCTCTTTCCAGGTAAGAATTTTTAGCAGATTGATCTTTTTTCTTTTTTTTTTTTTTTCTTTTTCAAATGTTTAAGATCTTGTTTAAAAACTGCCTTGTTTTCCACTTCCAACACCAAGGAATTTCAAAACAGATGTACATACCTGACTCCCTAAGTATGCTCGGGATAAATAATGCTCTGATCTACAGAGAGGCTCTGGTTTGAGCTCCTGCTGGACAGGCCTGTCCTGTGCACATCTCATGTCTCTCCTTGAGGTAGCTAAGAAAATGCCTTGGCCATCGGGGCTTACACTTGTGCCCTCTTTCTCATAATAATGCTGAGAAGATGTTGATTTGAGCATACCTCAAAGAGTGAGATTTCTTCAGAAGAGAGCTTCATGGGGTCTTTTTTAAACCCATATTGTAGGAAAATGCCAAGAAATATCACAAGATATCACAAGATATCAAGAAATAGCACAGGAATCGTTCAGCTCAGAAATTACAGGAGCTGTTGCACTTCACATTTTTCCTTTCTTTAGCACATATGATCCTTATCAAAAAGGTCAAAACTGCATTAGTTGCCATGACCCTAAAATCACGGCTGCTCTAAGAAAACAGTGCTCAGCAAAACACAGACAAGAACTAAACAGTGACACCCAGAACTGAGATTTATTTATTAATATTCCCTGGAAAAAAGGGTCTTAAACTGGCAATGAGTGCATATGCTTACTGTAGCTGGATACAAGGGGAAGATTTTCCTAAACAGCTTTACCCTCCTATTTCTGTTGGCACTAAAGTTTTTTCAGACTCCGTCACACTAAGGATATTCACAAGTATTTCAGGCATCCACCTTAAAGAACAAAGGTATGAGCTACTGTGTCCATATGATTCCTTCAAAAGACTGTGGTAGGCTAGAACAACAAATTACTTCATGTACTTTTCCAGCAGCCATACCCTGGCTACAAAACTTCTTGCATTCTGACAATGCCTTGCCTGGAACATTTATTTCCAAGTGACATGAACTGAATTGCATAGTTAGGCTGAAATAATGCACATAATTAAACAGAAATGAAACAGGAACTCTGTTGGGAACAGCAGTAATTACACAGTAACTCATGGTGATAATAAGTGCGCTCAAGCGCATTGACAGAGGAAACTGTTCAGAGTAAACTTGTGGTCTCCCTCTGACATTACAGGCATAGATAGAAGATCCCTCCTCCCTCTCTTTTACAGAATTAAGCTTCAATTTTGAAAAGTGACAATGTGCTCTAGCTCTCCATATATCCCTTTCCATTGGCTCAGAAAAAAAATGGTTTTAACACCAGTTCAAATTACAGTAAATAAAAATTGTGTCAATAAATTCTATAAATACCTCCTTTTATTCAAAAACAAAAATATCCACCCTGCCAGGATTAAAATCCTTCCCTTGCTCTCACTTGTTTCCACTGAGTGGGCTCTGTGTATATATAGCACATCCATCCCTCCTGATTTATCTCAGCTTGTGGATGGGAAGTGAGGCTGTTTCACATCGCTCTGTTGAATTTTGGCAGAACTGCCTGCTATGAGATGAGACAGCATGCAGGTTATTGCCTGTATGTCTGAAGTGGTATGGCTGTACATGATGTTATTACCCAGCTGCCCAAGAAGGAGTCTCAATGTATTTGAGGCAGCAGCACTCACGCCGGAGGCAGCACTGTGAGCTGCAGCTCTCATGCAGCATTATCTGCTGTCTCTTTTGCTTTTACAGCTCTCAAGCTTTTTTCATCACAGAGTGAGAAGGATATTGTTGCCTAAGTAAAAATAATTCCTGAACAAAAGAATAAGTCATTAGTACGACTTGCATTTCTCCCCCGTAAAAGCAGAGTGTGACTGCATGCCTGGGCATACTCCTTTTTGTCAGCAGATTACACTATCCTCACAACAAAGCATCGTAATTTAGCAAACGAGTAAGACCTTTTTAAAATATGTAATAAAATGAGCAAGAATTTAACTGCAACAGTGTCAAGTTTAATTACTATCTAATGCTCATTAGCACATTTAGGTCCCTTTCCACTGTTCAGTTTCTGAAAAGAGACAGTCACTACAGCGCCTTTGCCTTGCTAGATTCAAGACAACTCCTCCTGGTGTCTGGAGTGCAATCCTCCCAAAGGAGGTGGGGGAAAACTGGGACATCAGCTGCTGAATAGGAAGCATGTTCAGTTTTGAACACAGGGACCTCCCAGAACACTTCCAGAGGCTTTCAGTGTCCCATGATGCTTCATTAGGATGAAAGATGTTCCCAGGATACAAGGGTAGATCTGCCTCTCTACACTACCCTATTGCTAATCTCTCAAAATGCACTTCAGGAAAATGTCTACATTTTCTTCCATATTCCATGTGGCTTTCTTCAGGTTTTCACCACACACTTTGGCCTTCATTGAGGAGAAAAAGACACTTGTTTTACAGCTATGAAAATAGCCAGTGTTTTCCATCACTTAATCGAAACATGTAGATAGCATCGTCATCTTGGAAGGATATTAGGCATTCATAATGTAGACAGAAAAAGAAATCAGAAACTGCGGGTAATGGAAGTCAGCTGAATAAAGATCAAATAAAGATCATATAAAGATCAGATAAAATAACAGTGCAAATAGACTACATAATCCACTAAATTTAAAATCAAGAAGGGGTGGGAATGGACAAGAGAAAGCAAAGCAACAGTGGAGGATATTAAAAAGGTGAAGAGGAAGCAAAGAAGCAGAATTGGCATTACAGAAGGCAGCAATGTCATCTGGGAGACAGAAGTGATGTGCAGGGAGAATGGAAGCTATAAAACAACCCAAAAGGGCACTTAGAAAGACAGGGAGTAAGGGAAAGTGATGGAGATAGAGCTGTAAGTAGATGAAGGTGCATAAGGATTAGCAGAGACCTCTGTCAATAAATACCAGCATTTTTCACAGAAAGATCTTCCCTGAACCACCCTTGCCAATGCTTTCATTGTGGGAGCAGCATGATCATTGAATCAGCCCCTGACATCTCAGGGCTCCTCTCAGGATCCCCAGATGCTTAATGGGCAGAGAGGGGGCAAAGGAAAAGTTTTAAGAGTTCTAGTTTGGTTTGGTACACTTAGAGGTAAATCAAGATGCTTGCTATGATTCTCACTTCCTGGTATATTATGATAATTATACACTTTCAGGTTTTAGAATTAGTAGAGATTCTGTCCAGATTAGCCTATAAATAGATACAGCAATCTAGAAGAAATCTCTGGTTCTCCACCCTTTCTCAAAACATGAATATATATAATTGCAATAATTCAGTGGTATATTAACACAGTGGCAAGTTATAATCAAAGCCTTTTAGAAGCCACACAATACTTCAACCTAATCAGTGTTTTGTATTTGTTTCTACTTCAGGCTCTTTTAGTGATTTCAGTACACATCTAATTGCTTGTCATCTTGGTCTTCTTAAAAGAGTCGGCATTTTTTGGTATGATAACTAACTTCTCACAAATCTTACTAGTTGCTCAGTATTTAGAATTACAGAGAAACCTTTGAATGTAGCAAAAATAATGATGTACATTGCATATTATTTATGGCATCACCCATTGTCCTTTTCTACATTTAATTTATATCAGACTATGACATTAGAGAGGGCACTATATCTTATTCAAAAGCTCAGCTTCTCAACTATTACTCAAAATCCCCCTATTTACTTCCAAAACTAGTACCTTAGCCACTAGCATTTACTACTCTTCACTATTACCGAAAGGGTGCAAGACAGTCAATTCCATTGCCACTGCACAGATTTATCTCATTACTGTGGTCTGGATGGCTGTAAGTGAAGTTCCAAGCCAGCCCTACTCTTATAGCACTGCTGCATTTACAGAAGATTTTAGATGCTAGCTGGCTAGGATTTACAGTCCAAAAGTGGCTTCAGTTCCCTTCACAAAGTCTTGTGAAAACTCTTCATTTCCTTTTGATCATCTTTGGGTTTTGTAATTATACTCTTTTTTTTATTATTATATTTTATTTTTTCTTTTTTGCCAGATCTATTCAAGTGGAAATGGAAGTTCAAATCCACTGCTCCAATACTGCCCACTGGTCCAAACAGTCCCTCACCAACAGTCATACTTCTAGTATTTTCCACGCGATCATATTTGAAGAATATAGCTACTCTCTCCATTTCACATGAATGAAAGTCAGCTAAGAAGCCCATCACTGTGATGGCTCATAAATAAGATACTATTATTGAACAGAATTTACCCTTTCAGGGACAAATGCAATAACATAACAACCCTGAACTTGGAGCAAGGAACAGTCTAATTCCGCCCCACCCCTCACCCCAATTACTGATCTATTTTTTTTCCATTGCTTACAGGTGATAATAAATAAATAACTAAAATCCAGAATCAGATCATCAATACATTTAGACAGGCTAAAATAATAAATGATTATACCACTAATGGATAATTCAACCAGCTCTACATTTCTGTATTTATGCTTAATAAACACTGACTTTGAAACATGAAGAACCAATATCATAGATGTGATGAGGATGCTAGGGTTGTTACAGGGCTTGGCCCAGTTTCAATGGGAAACCTTAGCTTTGGACTGCAATACAAAACTTCCATTCTTTCACAAATATTTATAAATACACTTTCTGTGTCTTCTTTTCCACTTAAACTCTCAAGTCAATATGCTTCAAAGAACTAATGTCCTGGCACACTGATGATCTGCAATATGCTATGGCCCAGAGTTATGTATTTAACCACTGCCTGTCCCCCTTCTTTGAAGCAGCGACATCTTTCCAAGAATCAAGCATCAAGTCAACAAGTTCCTTCTCTAGACATGTTTTGAGCCATGCTTTTTCCCCTTGAAAGTGATAGCGCATATTCTACAAAGCAAGAAAGCATAGCACCTGCACCAAAAAAGAAAAACATCAAAAAAATTTGCTAAAGATTGCTATAAGATACAGAAGATACCAGGTATCTGAATGGGCATCTTACTATTACTAGATATTTTCTTTCAGTGGCCATTTTCAAATGCAACATTTTTTCAAGTAGGACAACAAGCAGGTAGCTAATTACGTTATGAATTTAACTCTCCTGCTTCCCTTATAGTTACACATCAAAGAATTCAGACCCCAAGAGTCAGTTCTTTCTTCAGTCAGTTGCTCAGTAGTCACTTTTGCTTTTTTTGTAGGCAATTAAGAAGCCCCTTTTGAGACTTTTCCTTGCTTGCCTGCTACATCATCCTTCCTGGTTTCATTTTTTTCACTCTTTGTTTTGTCTTTCTGTTATTCTGTCCTCTCAGATAGCTCATGTAACTAATGACATGGCTTAGTTTTGTTATTTTCACCCATAGATTCATTATTAATCAACATTGATTCTTTTCTCTACAAGGATTTTACAGCAGTCACACATCTATCTCATCTTGCAGTTAATCAACAACTCTGTAATGAAGGGTCATTTAGTATTGCTGTTATAAACATATTTTATTAGGAAAACTAGGCATCTTCTAATTTGTGGTAAGCCAAACAACTCCCAAAAGCCCAATACAGTTTTGTTCCTTTCCTTGAGTCACTGAACTGCAAAAAGGTTTTGTTTTGAGATACCTTCAGATAATGAAGTGTTGCTTAGTGGTACTTACATACTGTCCTTAATCATCATGGCAGCAGCAAAGGGTCAGGCAGCCAGCCCTGCAAGTCCCTGTTGACACCATTTGCTCTATCAGCAACTGGCTGTTCTTTCTTCTAAGGTAATAAATAAGAAAAAGTTCACTAACTGCTGCCATAACTCACAGGCATTACTCACACTTTTCTGAAAGCATGCTGCTTTGCTGCTTAAAGACTTCCTGGTAAAAAAAATCGGCAAAAAAAATCAATAAGCCTCCTGCCAAGCACACAGCATCACACACAACAGCACACAACCCTGTTCCTACACTAACAAGTAGCCTCCATTTGTGCCTTAAAGCCTAACCAATTTAACTTTGACTCCAAGATAACCAAACACACCCAAGTGCCTAAAACCAGCATGAAAAAAAAATCGGCCATGAGTACAAATAAATATCCATAATTAAAATTGGGAATTCTTTCATACGATAAAGAGGATTTTTTTGTTACTTCGGCCAACAACTTTCAAAGGACAAAACCCATTAACTTCTCCAGTAAAATTAAGTGTATAATTCCTGTTATCTTCTTGAGTTTCAATTTTGTTAGAGTCTATAAAGGAAAAGAGCAGACCATTCAGTACATAATCTTGAAATTAAATTTTAAATAGATTGATTTCTGAAAAAAAAAAAAATAAATTAAAAAATGCCAAAAGACTGTATGAAAATCTTTATCACACTTTTGGCATTTTGTACCTATTTTTCAAATATTCTTGAACTTAGTAATGTCTGTATTCATCAGTAAATGAAGATATGGGAATGAATGGTGTATTCAATCAGTTCATAGCAGATGTATTTATATACATAAAAATTTAACAGTTTGTCCATTATATCTGTAACTCAGTATACCCTATAACATACTTCCTATTGTACAGCCAAAGACAAGCTCAGTGGGAGATTTCATCTTCAAACTGCACGTTTCCTAGCAACTCTCTTTAAATCAGAGTAGCTTTTTTTAAATTTACATCAATCACTTGGAACTGTTGAGAATGCTTAAAAACATCTCTTTCATCCTGTGAATAAACAGCTTGAATCAGACTAGCAGCTGCAAAAAGGAGAAAAAAGGAAAATCAATTCAGTGTTTACTAGAATTTGCTAGTGAATTTTGGAATAATACATTATTTGTGCCTTTTGATTTTAGGCTTACACATTTCAGAATAGATATTGGTCAGATCCATGGGCATTTCTTACAGGTTTGAGCTGCCATCTAGCAATTCAGAAAGCCTCTGTGTTTTTTTGGCTTTTCACGGATACTTATGAAGTAGACTTAGTTGTATTCTTAGGATTGTACAAGATTGATGATGGTTACTCTTGGTTTCATTAATTATACCTAAAGCATTATTTCTGTAGTCTTCAAATGTAAAAAAACCCAAACAAACAAACCCAAAACTTACCAAAACAAACACACACACACACAAATTCCCCCCCTTTTTTTTTAAAGCATAGCTTATTGCCTGCTAGTTATCAGTTGATACTTTTCACCTCTATCAGCCCCAGTACAGCCTCAGAGGTACACAGCACCTACAGCTTCAAGCTGACAGAAGGCAGATTCAGATTAGACATTAAGAGAAAATTCTTCCCTCTGAGGGTGGTGAGGAGCTGTCATAGATTGCCCAGAGAAGCTGTGGCTGCCCCATCCCTGTCAGTGTTCAAGGCCAGGTTGCATGGAGCTTTGAGCAACCTGGTTTAGTGGAAGGTGTCCCTGCCCCCGACAGTGAGTTGGAATTGGATGACCTTTAAGGTCTCTTCCAACCCAAACCCTTCTATGATTCTATGAATTAATAGGTCTGTAAATCAAGCCAAAAGAGAGAAGCACTTGATTTTACATATCCAAATCATCCTGCTTTACTTTTTATTCATAAATATCAAGGAGAAAGAAGTTACACAAAACCCCAAAAAGGTATATGACAGCTAGAGGCCTGATCTACTGAAGTGTCTGCAAATATTTAAGTACAGGATGAACACATACAACAAAATCACAGGAAACACTCATCACTTGGCAGGATTGAAGCCTAGAAAAAGGTGTTTTGGAGATCTTGTTCCAAGTTTGATGATGTTGTGACAAAAAATACATTTTGATATGTAAATAAATACAGCTTAGACAAGTCAGCCATAAAGACATATCTCTTTAGTTATCAAAGTTGCATCAGTAACTCAATTCCAACAGACTAATTTCAAATAATTACAAACATTTCAGTTGATAACTATTCTTTTGAACATAACATCCAAGCATATTCTTTAACAGATGCTATTTCAGTATAGTGATAAGCCAACAAATCAAAATAACCTTCTCATTTAGAAGGTGTTGACTGCAAAGTAGTGCCATAGTATTCTGCAGCAACTTCAAAAAACCAAGAGTCTCTACAAACTCTGTTTCACAACTGCTTGCAGGTCCTACACAGCTATTCTATATTGGCTGCAGTTTTGATATGTTACCTGGAAACATTCACACCAAGGCACTCATGGTCTCCAACACAGAGGCTTTCCCTGTGTAGGAGCTCTTGACAAAACAGGTATAATGAAACTGCAGTAAAGCATATCTGAAGGACATGGTCCTTTCAAAGCTTGCATCCTACCTGTTTTGATTCAATCTCTGATTCAGAAGTATCAGATGTAGGATCTAGTAGCATTGGGTTCTTCTGTTTTTAGTACTAAAGAGAGTTCGAATGGTACAATGTCCATTGTCTTTGCTTACTAAAACTTGATGAGACTTTCTGAAATTGACTGAAGTATTACTATTGTGTCCTAAATGTATCATACTTTGCCCAAAGAGTAATGCTTTATTCTTGACGCCCAGCTGTTGGATAAAAGAGTAATTATTATATTTTAATTTTCCAAATAATTTAGATTTATTTGGGGGTTATTTATGACTGAAAGTACTAGAAAAACAAAGTTGACCATTTAAATTGACTGTTAAGTACTCATGCAACATTAGCTGTTCCAATTTTTCATAGACTGGCCCCACAACTGAAGGGTCGTATATGCATTATGTAAGGAAAGGAAAAGCACATCATCACCTGCAGACACTGCTGTACCCAGTAAAAGACAAATAATCAGTATATATTCTACCATTCTATGATTCTGATATCATAAGTACTACAAATCTGGAACATCCACATATTAAGGTCTTTAATGAAATTCTTTAATCTATTAACTTTTATACATACTTTCTACCATGCTTGCCTTCATCCTTCTTTCCTGACCTCTTCCCAAAGTGCTCAACTTTCCTTAATTTCCTCAAATATTCAATTAAACTAATTTAACTGGAGAGGCATGTAGAGCACCTTTCACATTTGATATATCAGGGGGAACAAAATAAAAGATAAAACTACCTCCCTGATGAACTTTTGCAATGACAAGAGAAGAACTGACAAAATGTTACTCACAGTAATCAGTATCAGAAATTGAAATATCATCCTTATCTTCATTGTCATCTCAGTGCTTTTATGCTGACAGAGATGAGAACATAATCCAGCATGCTTTATTACTACATTTAAAAAGGCAGTGTGAAAGATGCTATTATTTGTGTCTACCAGAACCTGCTGACCACTGATCTGTGGTCTGTTAATGCATCTGTCAAGTGAATCATTCAGGCAACACAAATTTGGTCATTTGGTCTATTTCTCAAAATATCATAATAAAACATTTTTTAAATGCACAACACTTGTACTGTAGTATAAATTATGTTCTGAAACATTCTGAGAACTTTGGGGGGGTCTCCTTTTGATAAGAAAATTTCTAATTCATATTACAGTACCAACAATATGAAAAAATCTTCTAACGGGGGTGATGCCTGCAAAATATTTGATATATATATCAATATACAAATTATATAGAACACATACACAGCTTCTGTGCTGATTGTGTAACTTAGAATTCCTTTTCTAAGATACAGAAATTTGACAATAAGTCAGAATTATCTTAACTGAGAGATGGCTTCTTACATTACTGTTCAATTTAGTAGTTTCTTTTAATGCTGCAATGTGGCTCTTCTTTAATAGCACTGACAGAAATGCATTGGGAATTTTGAAGAGCTAACATTTCAGTATTTGTGAGCTGTCAGAGAATCTGAAATCCAAACTTTTGCAGATCACTGTTTGGGCTCTTAAGCAGAAACAATATAGGGAATGACAGGAGCATACAGTCCTCTGCCATATGACGTATGAGGACTGAAGGAGTAAAGCACAGTGGAACAAAAGAAATAACATGATGGTTTAGGTTTAGGACCTCAGGACCAGGAAACCAGGAATAATTTCAGTGCGACCATTTTGATGTGTGTGTTTCCAAGCTGTTACTTTTCAAATTTAACTCTGGCTTTGCATGTTCTTAAACTGGAAATTGAATTAAGATCAGATACTGAGACATAAAAGAATACTGAAAGCTAAATGTTTGAGAGGTGTGTTAGGTCCATGGAAATAAAGTGTTAAGAGTTTCAGAAGACATGCAGCAACCTTCACTCCAGGAGGTACCACCTCCGCTAATAGAGTGTGTATCAGAGACAGCTTTCAGACCTACCCTAACAATAACGCTTCATTCCTCCCTTTTCCTGTATTATAGTACTACAGTGCATATTTGCTTGATGTGAGCATACTACTCAATCATTTATAAGATGAATTCTATGGATATTTACTGTGAACAGAAAAGATCAAATGAGAGTCCAAAGCATCAGCAATAAAATGATAAATAATATATATTAATTTACCTCTTTTCTTGCACATAGGAATTGAACAAATACTCAATTTCTTCCACTTGACACAGGCAAAACCCCCTTTGCCTGTAACTGCTGTAACATGGTCAAGATAGGTTTATGGATATAGACAAAAAATTCTCTTTATTATCTATGCTATCATATCTGACACTTGATTTTACAGTTGAGGAGATTATGGCACGCTGCTATAGTCTTCCTGTAAATTATGCGGAGAATACACTTTTTACTTGCCCATATGTCTTATCAGAAGAAAGGTGATTAGGCTAAGGAGAAAAAACAGAGTAAGCAGATTTCTTTTTCTTGATCCTCCTCTGTCTTGATGCGTGTTTTGCAGTATACAGATTGAAGAAGCCAGTTACTAATGCACAAGATTAGTATTCACAAAATAATATAGTGCTATGTCTATAATGTACAATGGGTTAGACAATTTTATTAGTTGCTGATACTTTTTTATCTCTACCATTCTATGCTTTGTGGCACATTCAAAGATATATGCTGACAAGTCAATAGTGGTTTTAATAAAAATGCTTGCATTTCGCAATGTGTATTTGCCCTGCATAGTCTGAATCCATGATGAGAAATACATGCATTTGAATTAAATGAGATAAATGCTCAGGGGATAGTCGTAAGTGACCAAAATCAAGAGGTCTGTGTCTCTCTTATGTTCTGAAATGAATGTGACTCATCCTACATCTCACAAATTTAATTTAACCCATTTAATTAAAATAAAACGTAAAAACCACAACAATCCACAGGTACTAATACTAAACAAAATACTAAGCAAAGCAATACATTTACAAATCAAAGCTATAGAAACAAGGTAGTGTCAAAATTAGACTTAAAATATTAAATCAGTTCAGTCTTCACATTGGCATCACATCAAGTAATCAATTCTTTTAAATGCTAAGAAGGGTTCTGTGGAAATGACTGCCTGCTCCTGTGAAAAAAAAAATAATAAAAGAATGGATTTTACTAAAATCTGTATTTTTTAAAGTTGCTGCTGTATTAAGTTTTTTAAAGTTCTTAAGTATTAAGTATTTTAAAGTTCTTTTGTATAACTTTGTATTCAAAAATGAACATGTATCTTGAAGATGGTTCTAAAGAGTGATTCAATGCTTAAATCACAAATTTCTCATTACCAATTTTGCAGATGTCTTTTTTCATTTTCTGTGTGGTACATAACCCACTGTTCTTCCTAATTAGCAACAGACTCAGGATAGATCTTAAAAGCACACTCAAGTGAAAGCCTCTTATAGCAGGCATTGCAGAAATTTCCTTCAATTCAAGAGGTTAATTTAAAGAGTCTGTTTTTTAGATTATACTTTATGGTTATTCTAAGACAGGAAACTTCCTTTCTGATGTCTTCCCTTTCAGAACTTTATTGACATTTGTGCTACCAGGCAGGCACTAAACTGCATACTACAATCAAAGCTCAGAAGTCTCGGGTCTTTCCCATCTAATAACACCAAAGGAAGGACATGGAAAAGGAAATTACATTTCACAGAATTTTTTTTGACCTGTTCAGCTTGATAATATTTGGTATTTGGAAGTAAATGTAAAATTACTCCCGACACACTGGCAAATGAAAAAAAGTCAGGGCTTTTTTAAAACAAACCCCATAATTAACAATCAGAACAAAGCAGCCACAGTGTTCTTCAGTGCTTAGAAAACCACAGCATTCAGTGCAGAGAGGAATAAATTACAGAGGTCATAAACCAGAATGGGTGCACTCTGGACAGCAGCAACTTTAAAAAGCATCTCAGGGATAAAGTGGACAGCAATTCAACTGGGGTTTCCAGGACAATGCCGTGGCTAAAAGAACTGTGTGACCCTGAGAGATTAAATGACTTAAGAAGTACAGTTATTATGTGAATTTGCTTATTGGAAATTCATTATGTGAATTTGCTTATTGGAAATAAGCAAATTTGCTTGGAACTAGTGTGACTCGAATTGGAACACTAAATAATCATGGTACTGGATGATATTTATAAAAATAATAAAGGGTGAATCAGAAAAAGTGTGGACTGTAAAATATACATATTATACAAACAGGTTGGAAGAAAATGCCTTAGGGCAAGAACTTTCCTTATTCAACCTATCTGGCATACCAAGGAAACAGCTTAAGAATATCCTGGCTACAGGACATAAGTACAGGCTAAAAATACTGGAGACAAAAGGGTCATCTAATCGATTAGGAAAAGGTATAAGAAAAATGAAAAGATGTAAATTGATTCTAGAGTGATTTAGATAGGATGTATATTGAAAATTTAGCAAAGAATCCAGGGAGATTACCAGTCCTTGAGGTCTTCAGTAACTATTAAATACTTTTTTGCAGGCAATAAACTACTGGACTCAGCACTGCAGCAGCTGGTTGAAACTCACTGACCTACCTCTGAGCTCTTACAGTCTTTTAAGAACTGGAGCTACAGAAAGACAGACAGACAATGATGTTCCGGCACAGTGTTTCTCCAGAGTGGTATCCTGTGTTTTCAGACTGGCAAGCCTTGCTACCTATTCCCAAAGCCAGAACCTTCAGTTCTACTCCATTTTATGGCACGTCCTTTTAGTGCTTTCAGGAAAGGCCACTGTTAGACTACAGAGTACATTCGTAGGCTGCAGTGAGGTTAAAAGTTGATAAGTTTTTACTGAGCAGCAATTTTTATTACTCCTATCAAGCAAAAAACCATCAACCTTCATGTTCAAATAGTACAAACAGCTGTGGAAACTGCAAATACAGCTGTGACCAAGAGATCAAGAATACAGAAAGAACTGACTGTTAAAACCTTCTTGATAATAGCTACATCAAGAACAAAAGGTCTTGAGATGATATTGGGTAATGAATCATCCTGAAAGATGTTTCTTTCACACAGAAATATACTATATCCTACCTGCATGAAAAATATCTTTATAACCAGCAGCCACTCAGCATTCCATCAGCAGCAAGATTAGAAATAGATCTCAATGTATTATGGTTAGATGTCACTGCTTGCCTTCTAAAAAACAACCTTCATTGTAAATTTTAAGTTTATGCATGTCCTGGGTTCAGCAGCAGCAGTCATTGTTTCTCCTTCTTAGTAGCTGGTGCAGCACTGCATTTTTGAGTTTCAGCCCGGGAATAGCGCTGATAACACCAATGTTTTCAGTTGTTGCTCAGTAATGCTTGGTCTGACCAAGGACTTTCTGAGTCTCATGCTCTGCCAGGGAGGAGGGGAAGCTGGGAGGAAGCAGAGACAGGAC